>JAJHSJ010000005.1:88178758-88254173 GCA_021015155.1 Magnolia officinalis
TTTATATGAAGAAAATGAAATATATGAAGATCTAAATAATTTCACAAACACAGCTTCAAAATCAGCAGGTGATTTAGTTCACCATTACCTCTTGTAACCGCCAAAGGCCTACGCATCTCTGTACTGATGCAAGAAGGGAGCATATAGCAGGAACATGTTGAGGTTGTATGAACCTTGAAATTTCTGAAAAATTAGGCCCCTGCATTGCATAGAACAATAGCTTTCACATAGCACAGCCCAAAATTCAACTTAAGAGCTGTATTACCATAATCCGCAAAGAATCAAATCAAGTTGAAAAGTTAAAAATAAATAGATACATAAAAGTTACATGCCTGTGAAACATACAATATCAGTTGTACTTTGGTGTTGCTTCCTCCTAATGCAGCTGCAAGGGCTTCTTTAGGATAAATACATGCAGAGAAACTGAA
This sequence comes from Magnolia officinalis, assembly GCA_021015155.1. Classification (NCBI taxonomy): domain Eukaryota; kingdom Viridiplantae; phylum Streptophyta; class Magnoliopsida; order Magnoliales; family Magnoliaceae; genus Magnolia; species Magnolia officinalis. The sequence goes on from JAJHSJ010000005.1 coordinate 88,179,187, forward strand.
AAAGCTGGCATCGCACAAAGGGGCTACCCACTTTGCAACATTTCTTGGCAGAAAACCAAGTTGTATGTAATCTGATCCAGGAATTGCATAGAGTTACATGGTGATATCAAGCATGAATAACATGGCATATATTTATGAAGCTAAGTAATACATAAGGCAATACCGTCTCGAAGGAAGATAAAATGACAACATTCAAAAGGTGTTTGGAGAAGGACACTTTCCAAGAGAAATGTAGGGTTGTATCTGGGCGGGGTCTACTTGTCTGGCCTTTAGGCAAATGCCAGCCCAGGGCCCATCCCAATTAGTTGAGTGATCACCTACACCTAGCTTTAGGTTAAATTCACCCAAGATCATTTATACAAGCAAATCCATTGAAAAGTTTTGACATCTTCATGGGTAGAAGTGGAAACAAGATTCTGGAGGCATAAAAAAAGGGTCGTAGCATATTTTCAGTTGTGGTTGATCAGTTCTCCAAATCGTTGATTGTAATCAACCTATGTAATAGACTATAAGATAGCGCTTGATTGTAACCAACCAATGTAAGAGTCTATCACATTCTGCCTGTGGGAGTTTTAGGCACTCATTGTCAGTCCCTAGCTTGGATAAAGGAGGAAGGTTGTGTCAGGTTGGTAGCTGGTGTCAAACTTATGCCATAACTTCGAACGCAAATCTGAACAATACGACATTCCAGACTCATGCTAGGGCGTTCCCTGTAAGCGCGCTGCATCGAAACTTGAGTGCCGCAAGAAATGTTGCCGATATATTTTAAAAACATGTACTTAAAATTCTTGGATAAGAGAGAGAGTTGAGGGCATTTGTATTTCTTTGCTAGAGGCGGAATTTTTGGTTTCATGAAAAAGGAACCACTCTTCATGCATGGTAATTTTCCTAGCAACTTCCCTCCATGACCCTACTTTACTTGCTCAGCCTTCGGGACCTATGTGTAATAGTAGGGCTTAGGATCGTTATTGGTTGGGACCATGTTCGTGTGTGAGTGGTGTGAATTTGAGGCTCTACAATGGCCAGTTCCAAGAGCCTAGTAAAGGAAAGTTGAAGTTGAGTGGGCCACCAGTCAGAAAAATTTTGCAATCTATCATTTAAAAGCCAACCCAAAATTTTTGGTAGAAATGCTAAGATGATGATGGTGTATCACAATGCCTTTAGATGAGGCCACATTAACCAAGGTGTTGTACAGAGTCAGATACCGACACAAACAATTAAATTCTCTGAAACAATCTCATCAGGTCAAACTTCTCACTGCAACAAATTTATTTTATTTTTCCAGTCTACTATCGCCTATATAGATTCTAGTTGTCCAAAGAAAAGTCAATGTTCCCCATGGATAATAGGAGCTTGTCTTTGTTTCTCTTTCATTAATCATTTCATACACAATAATTCATCATCATAATCATCATCTAAGCCTTACCCGAACTAATTGGGGTTGGCTAGATGAATCGTGTTCCGCCATTGTCAGGATTCATGATGAAAGTTATGGCAAAAGAATCACACCAGCTGCCAACCTGACGCAACCCTCCTTTATCCAATCTTGGGATTGGCAATGAGAGCATAGAACTCCCACAGGCGCTATGTAGTCTATTTTAGTAGTCTACATACACAATGGTTGCATGCTAATTATAAAGCTGAATTTCAACTTCTTATGATTTCCTTCTTCCGATGATCCAATGCTCTTTTATTTTATATGGAGCATTCTTCTAGCACGTGGCTTGACACTTGCATGCCTATATACAGCCTCACCTTTTCAATATCCTTAAATCCAGTTACCAGAAAGCAAACCTAACTCAATACCCTTAGCATAGCTATAGAACGGTTCATTGTTTACGTAGAGCTTGTAACAGGAAAGAAAAACGGGAGTAGCAGTTTAATAATATCATTCAGCCTGAACAAGAAGCCTTTATGACCTTACCTCCCTCTGAGAATTCATCTAGGTCACAAACAAGAACACTCACTGCATTTGCATCTGCAGGTATATTAGCATTTCTTTTCAAGATAACTTCTAACATTCCATAGCCATTTTCTCTGCATCGTCCAAGGAAAGAAGCCAGTGTCTTCAACTGTGCGCCATTTGAATCAGCTGCAGTATGAAAACGGTGGCTTAAACCTACCACGGATGCTTCAACAGAACCAAGGAACTTCATGGCAGTTGACCTTGGACATGCAATCTGATTGCCCTGCATTTAAAGAAGTGAAACAGATGCAATGCATGAAGCCTGTGAACCCATAATATATTCACCAACAGAATGTGAAGAAATGGATTTTTCTTAAACATATAGAAGTACAATGCTATGCTTTTCACATTAAGAACTCAAGAAATAAGAAGGAAAATGCATCTGTAAACAGCTAGTTACCAACATATATTAGAGCACATTCATCGTTTTCTGTAGAATACATGTCCCATGATTTTAAATATTGACTATGATAAGTGGACATCCCGTTATGTGATACAGGGGTCAACCAGTTTGTTAAGGGAAAAAATGGGCCGTAATGGGAATTGGCCAATACGCCTCGTATCCATGCCAATACAGGGCCTTGCAGACGATATAGGCCGATATGGCCATAAAGGCATCCATTTTGAAAATTTCTCTTGTTTTTCTATTTCTTTCTTCATTTCAATCATGAAGGAAGCTTAAAGCCTAAATTTAGGCTAGATCTAGGCCTAATTTGAGGACTAAAACACGAGATTTCAGGTGGGAATAAATGAATTGAGGTGAAATGGACCATCTGGGAAAATATCAGAAGAAGGGGTAAACCATAACTTTTCTTTTGTTCTTCATTTTTTTCATCTTTTTTAGTTGTATTCATATGTATTGGGTCCTAATCCACCAAATTATGCTTGATTTGTGTTTGCAAGGGCCTGTTTGGTTGACATTCTCAATATTTTTTCCCAAGAAAATCAGATGATTTTCCCCTTATCATATCGTTTTGCGTATGCCCACCGATACCGTTAAGTCCTCGATCAGGAGACAAAGGGATAATTTTTCCAATAAATTCATATGGCCCATGATTTGAATAGTGTTGGATGCACATGATCTTTTGTAGGCATGGATTTAAGTAGCTGTTTCAGAGTGTAGCTCACTAGGGCACCGAAACCAGCACGACTTACTCCATGTTAGTACTTGCAATGTTTTAAATATCAACGATACCGGCCGATATATCCCACAATATGTCTTGTATCCCACCCGTGCGATACGAAACACACAGATAGTGCCAATATATCCCACATGTTCGATCCGGTGAGCATTTTCAATTCCCGATTCGTTTTTTTTTTTTGAAATTACGTTCAATTGGTGTAAAATGGTTACAACAAATCCATTGGTTCTTCATGTTTTGCATGAAAAATCATGGGGTTGGACCCTTGATATTGATATCCATTGGTTCTTCATGTTCTCCATTTTTTTCCAAAATTTTCCTTCAACCAACTGTCAATTGAGACTAATTTCAAAATATTTTAGGAGTATTTGATGAAATGATCATCACATACGCTAATTTTGAAATTTGAGTGTAGGTGGTCCAATTTGGGAAAATTGGGAAAAAATTAAAAAAAATTCCCAATTTCTCCCAAATTGCTTGCAATGTTGCACTCCAAATATGAAATCAAGCATGTATGAGGGCTGATCTACTGATTTGTTAAGTCCTTGTCAATTTTCAAAAAATAAAAATAATTTTTTAATTAAAAAAATGATTAACATATTAATCTTTTTCAAAATTTCCCTTCAACTAGCTGCGAATTGAGACTAATTTCAAAGTATTTAGGAGTGTTTGATTAAATGATCATCACATATACTCTAAATGTTATGCATTCAATTTGAATATGGCTGCATTAGTTTAGTTAGACAACGCATAGCTTAGGACCCTATACAAAGAAAACCTATTATGTGCACTTCTTTTTTGAGATGTTATGATTTAAAAATGTGTATTAAGGTCTTTTTTTAACAATCCCTGAAGTTTCATTGAAAAATTCAACTATTTCCCCAATGTTTCCCAAAAAGTGCGATAAATTACTTGATACAAACGATATATCCCGTGCGATAACCGATATTTATCTGTATCCCAAGGATGCAATACGTAACACAATACCGATATTTCAAACACAGAGTACTTGTATCTTTTCAAACTGAAACTGACGGACAATACCAAGTCGTATTGGATGATATTTAAAACAATGCCTATAGGATTTAACAGGATGAATAACAAATTGTCAATTCCTAATACTGTTCATATCTGTATGCATTAAGGAATCAAAGGCACATCCACATGTGGTTAAATGATTGTGTGCACATATGGACACATGTACATCATGTCCACATACCTACTCAAGCATACAATTATAAGAAAAAGGTTAAATGTTCTATGACAGAAAAAAAACAAGCGTATAAATGGAATTCAACATGTGCAAGAACATGTGGACGGACATGAAAAAGTTAACAATCACTCATTTCATTATTTTGATATTTATCATTTGTATTTTTGACATTTTTTTCCTAGTTCACCTGAACTCCTAGAAACGGAGGGAATCACCACTGGTCAAGTTAGATCATCAGTTGAAAAAAAAAAAAAAAAAGACGAACAAGAAAAAAAAAAGATGACCAAGTGGTTTGCTTTTGAACCTTGCCTGTCCATAACTGTCTGCAGGCATGCCAACCCACACACACACAAACAAACAGTTATTTGATTCATAAGAAGGATAAGCAGCACCTATGCACAAACATAATTGCTTATAATAAAACTACTTACAGATAAGACATGCATAGGCTCTGAAGGATAAGGTGGATTTTTCATATGCATTCCTGGTAAGGAAGCAACAAGGTGACCAACAGCCCCTCCAAAGTCATACTTTGTCAACTCTGAGATCCAATGAGCCTGGCTAGGAACATCAGCTATAAGAGCAGCCAAAAATCCAGCTAGCTGAGCAGCAAAATCAGATTTCAGCTCTTCACTTGTTTCTCCAAAGGAAAGTTGGGTGAAAAGAGATGAATAATCAGGCGTGGTTCTACGAGGAAAATCTTGCCACCAGACAGTATTGGTCACGTTATTCCACTGTGAAAGTCCGCGAGATCCAAATAAGAATGTAACATGTAGAAAGAAACACTATTGCAGAAAATTACATTTCAAATGCTTTCATTAGCGTTGGCATGCATGAGTGGATCTTTCAATGTAGAAACAGAAATGAAAATGAACGTTATAAAGAGTTTTATTCATGTCAATTTTCTCTTACCAAAGATTCTAATATAGCATTAAAGAGTATTTGGCTGTGATAGGAGATTAGATGCTAGATTGAGAAACTGAGAGACAAAATGAAAGCAGTACTACTGAAGAAACATGAATGATATGATTTCTCTCCTTGCTACTAAAGGACTAGGAACAACAAGTCCAAATTCTAACTCAAAATGTGCTGACATATTTCTTAGTGGTTTGTTACTTTGTTTGATTTAGATGTTGGATAAAGAGAGAGTCGAAATGAAAGCAGTCTTACCGAAGAAATGATGGGGACATCAGAGGACCTGCTCAGGTGTACCAGAGACGGAGACGACCACCCACATCAGTGCAGCTTTCTTTGTGGATGGGAGAAGAGTTCTAGACGGGGCCTGTCGGGCTATTTTGAAGACCCCACATGCATTGGACGTGTATCAGGAAGACCCCACTTTGGGATGATGCATGTGGGCTGCTTAAGAGATCCTTTTAGTCATAAGATTTCTATTTCGTGTCGATCCGACAGTTGGATCTTGTCAGTCAGGCCATCAGACCAGTGAATCTTTTAGATCTGGGCCCCTTGGATTCTGATCTTGCTTTCTTTATGTTTTTTGTTATTTTTAGGAGTTATTTGATGGTTGAGATTGATAATATATGTTTTAATTTTCTTATTTTGGATGATGGGTCACTTCACTTAAGTGAGTGTCATAGTTGCAATTATGCTGAATTTTTAATTTCAAAATTTTAATAATAAAAGCACATGGGGAGTGGAGTTCCAGCCTTGTTGAATTTTCTGATTAAGAGAGAGAGAGAGACGAGAGAGAGAAGAGAGAGAGAGAGAGAGAGAGAGAGAGAGAGCTTAGCTTTCTTCTCCCATCTTCATGCGATTTGAAGATACTTGCATGCAATTTGAAGATACTTGCATGCGATTTGGAAGGAAGATTGATGCGAGGCTAATCTTCATCAATGGAGGTGCGAGGTCTCCATCTATCCCCACACCGTCATTTCTTTTCTCCCCCATCCAGGTATTTTCTTCAGGTTCTTTATTCTCCCCATTCAAGATCTTCATCTTCTCCCAAACCCAACTTCCTATATCCATCCACAATCTGAACCCTAACTGACCTAAACCCATCCCCCCCACGCCACACGTGTGATTGTACGACCACATGTGTGAATCCCACCTAGCCCCTTTTGGCTTTCCATCATCCTTATATCAAAACCCCATTCTTCCATTCCCAAAACACTAACCCTAAACCTAAAATTCCTAACTTTCGTAGATTTTCCAAATTCTAAAAAAAAAACCCTAATTCAAAATTCTCAATTCCCATGAACCCTAATTTTCAAATTTCAGATTTTTCCATCCGAACCCTATAATACTAAAACCTACAGATCTGTCCCTGAGTGTGGAACGTGCCTGTGCTAAAGTGGAAGTTCTATCCTCCATCGGTCCTAGTTTTAATTGATTTATGTGATTTCTTAGCATGCGGGCATGTGATTTAGTTTAAATCAGATTTTATTTCTTATTGTTTACTCTTAATTACTTGGTAGGTTAGCATTTTTGTTAATTGAATTACTTTATGGACTTTTTCATAATCTCCATGCTGCATGCTAGCATTAAATCATGTGTCCTACATCAAGAAACATGACTCCGCTTCAGTTTTCTTTGAATATTTGAATATGATTTTGCTGCTATAGCCTTTAAAGTAAGAACTCCAACTCCAAATTCTAACTTCACTGTGAACTGAAAGATTCCTTAGTGGTTTTTTGTTTTGTTCGATTTAGTTGCTAGATTAAGAAACCGAGAAACAAAATGAAGGCATTTATTTCTGAGGAAGCATGACTCAACTTCAATTTTCTTTGCATACATTGGTATGATTTTGCTCCTTGCCATTAAATGACTACAAACTGCAACTTCAAACTCCAATTTCACTGTAAATTGATAGATCACTTAGTGATTTTCCATTTTGTTTGATAATGAGAAAGAAATTCACAAAGTCACAACTGTGTAGAGATCAGAGCATTTTTTGAGATCCATACCTAAGAACAGCAAGCAACAACTAGTACTTGGCAAGGATATCTTTATAGACATGCATAACCGGTTACAATGTGATGTTGGTAGCATTTAATGGTTTCTTTTATGTGTCATACAGTCTGCAATCAACATATTAGATCTCTTTCTTGCTTAAAATTGGTGATCACTACAAATTGATACTCATTCGGTATTTATATTAATATTAAGTGTGGATGGTGCGGGTGGCAAAGGTTGAGAAGAGGGATCAGGTAATGGCCATAGGTTATGGGACAGGTCAGGGGCATCATCATCAAAGTTTATGTGAAGGTTAGGAGAAGGTCCATGAAATGGTACAAGATCTTCCACATTAAATGTGGAACTGATACCCATGTTAGGTAGAATATCTATCAAGCAAGCATTTAGATCCAGTTTTTTAAAGATTTTATACGGTCCAACGCTATGGGCTTGTAATTTTTTTATGGTTCCCTGTGGAAACCTTTTTGGACGTATTCTAATCATGACTTCATCACCCATAATAAACTCTTTAAACCTATGGTGTGAGTCAGCAATCATTTTGTATGTTTCATTACTTATATTGATTCTTTTTCTAATCTCCACATGCAAGTCATGCATATGTCGTGTAGATGCATGTGCAAACTCTAAAGGCCTATGGAACACTGACATGGGTATGCAATCTATACGGGTCTTAGGCTCATCTACTTGTCTTTCCAGATTCACTTCCTCCACAGGACTCATTTGATCGCGACGAAGGTTTGGTAGAGTCAATGCGTGAATGTCCCGCACGGGTGCAAGCTCATCCGGTATATCCTTTGGAATAACAACATTGGACTTCTCCAATACCGAACTCACCTCAGATGGTAACTCTACACTATCATTGGGTGTAACCTCAGGTGGCATCTCCATAATAACCTTAGGTGTAATCTCACTTGCCACGTGGGCATACATCATCAAATCAGTTTTAGTTTCTCTTTCAGACTCTTTGGCATTAATTATAAGAAGAGACTCAAGCTAGAGTTTTGTCACATCTTCAGGACCACATTTCTTGATGTCCTCCTTTACCGGGATGCTTTTGGGCTGGAGTGGCTTCAAGACAATCCGTTTGCCTTCATACAAAAACGATTGGACATCTTCAATATGATCCCCAACTTGTGATTGGACATCTTCCCCAGTGTTGGGGTTCACCTGAAGGGAGGCTTCAAGTTGAATGACATGCACATTGGTCATGGTTAATTGAGTTGCGGTGGTCCTATTGTGTGCTTCAATAGCCATCACACAGTTGTTGATAGCGTTAAGGGCCACAGCAATTTGTTCTAAATTCATAGTGGGATGTAGGCCAAAACAGTGTCCCGAATGAGTGGGCATACATAAGGAAACTCTAGGTCCTAGGACAATGTTATGACAATGATAAAACTAACCTAGAGATTAAACTGGACACACTAGAAACACTAATATAAAAATTTAGCAAGTTGTCACCCTCAATATTGTGTTGAAAATTTAGCAGAACGGTAATCTGAGAGTACCAAACTGAAAATTCAGCAAGAGAGTAATATGAAAATTACAAACTGAAAATTCAGCAAGGTGACAACCTGAGATTATTACGCTGAAAATTCAGCAATGGTATAAGTAGAAAACACTAGCTGAAAATTCAGCAACAGGATACTCCAAACTATGAACAAAATTCAGTAATATGATCCTAGATCCTATATGCAAATGTATGCTCTACTAACCCTAGATGTGACTCTAACCTAAGTGCAACACAAAAATCCTATGCTCTGATACCAAATTTGATGTAGGACCGTTGCATGAATCAAATATGATGTGAGATCAAGTAGCGAAATTAAGGTAATTAACAAAAAACATAAAACTTGCCATTATCATCACAGATACCAAGAAAACCAAAAGAATATCATGCATAATCCTATCCTAGGTTACCAAACATCGTCGTACTAGATCATTAAATAAATGAAAGTAGGATCTCATGAATGTAGGGATATCCGATTAGCATTGGGAAAAGTCTATTTCAAAGTAGGAGATCTAATACTACCTAGGGTAAAATTAGGATTAAGGAAATTAGGGAAAACTAGGAATTAGGGTTTATGAGATCAAATTGGGAGAAGGGGTTAAAGGATTTAGGTGTTAGGATATGAGAATTAAGCTTTTGGACAGAAGGGGTGTAAGGATTTTGGGTGAATTGAAGAATGAGAGAAGTTAAGGTTTGGGAGTTTGGGAAAATAAGAAAGTTGGAGATTTCTAGGTTTAGGACCTTAGGTCAGGGTTTTAAAAAAGGAAGAAAAGAGTTTTGTTTCAAAGGTGATGGGAAACCAAATGGGACAAAGGGATGTCCGTACGGCCAACCCGAGGGGTCACATGTGTGGCCATACGGTCACACGTGTGGCAAGATTTGTAGGGTTTTTTTTAGGGTTTGTCTTGTGGATGGATATGAGTAATGGGGATTAGAAGAAAGGTGAAGGTTTGGGATGGGAAGATCGAAGAATTTCAAATGAAATACGTTGATGAGGATTGGGGGATAGATTGAGACCCCACAACTCCATTGATGAAGATCGGAGTCACACCAACCTCTCTTCCAAATCACATGGAAGATATCTTCAAGTCACATGAAGATACAAGAAGAAAAGCAAGGAAGTTTTATTTTATTTTATTTTATTTTATTTTATTTTTAATTTTAATATTGCCATTAGGGCTTCACACACCCATCTTTCTCTTTTATAGTCTCCAAAAAAAACCTTTTACAAAAAAGACGCTCTTAGATAAGATTCTTAACATAAAGATGTTTAACAAATTAAAAGTTGTTCCTAACTCCCTAACCTCAACACAAATATAAGGTATACCAAAAATAACAAGCACGTAAACAATCTAAACAACTAAACTATTTCGTGGCACATGGGAGTCCACGATCAAGATATCCGATGATGATGATCCAACGGTCCGATTATCGTGTCCACCCAATCCAACGGTCCGATATGTCCATCAAGCTTCTATATGCAGCTCACGTGCATCTTCCGAACGTGAGGTCTTCAAAGATGCATGAACATACACGTGGAGTCTTCAACGTGGCTAAGAATGTGAATTAGGTCAAGTGGGCCCCACGTAATGGTCGTCTAGTCATAAGGAGACTGGCTCAACCCTCCTCCAGTATGGTGCTCGCATGTCCTCATCAGAGGGTGTCGACTTCAGCGAGATTTCCATGCCTGTGATCAAGCAAGTATCTATCAGGTTTGAGTTGGCATTGGTTGCCCAATACAACCTTGAACTGGAACAGATGGGTGTGTAGACTGCTTTCCTACATGAGGAATTGAACGAGCAGATTTACATGAAGTAAACAGAGGAGTTTGAAGAAAATGGATTAGAGAATAAGGTTTCCAAGTTGAGGAGGTCGTTGTACGGCCTGAAACAGTCGCCTATGCAATAGTACAAGAAGTTTGATACTTTCATGGTGAGTCAACAGTTTACTATGAGTGAATATGATCACTGTCTACTTCAAGACACTAAGTAATAGAGGATTCATTCTATTGGTATTATATGTTGATGACATGCTATCGCTAGTTAAAGCATGTCTGAGATCAATATATTAAAGACTCAGTTATCAGGGACACTCGAAATGAAAGATCTGGAGGCTGCAAAGAAGGTTATCGGCATAGACATATACAAAGATAGCGAGAGCCGAGAGGAACATATTACAATTATCTCAGGCGGAGTACCTTGAGAAGGAATTGATGAAGTTTTCGATGGACAAAACTAAGCTAGTTAGCACACCCCATGCTGCTCACTTTAGGCCTTCTTTAGAGCAATATTATATTACAGGTGAAGAAAAACAGGTTATGTCTCATGTGTCATATTCGAGCGTAGTTGACAGTTTGATGTATGTCATGATCTCTATGAGACTAGATATTTCACATGCAGTCGGTGTTGTGAGCAGATATATGTCAAACCACGACAAGCAACATTATGAGGTAATGAAATGGCTACTTCATTATTTACGAGGTACAATGGACTACGTTTTGACATTTCAGAAACCAGAGGGAAAGTTGGTAGGTTATGTGGATTCAGATTACGCGGGAAGTGTGGACAACAAGAAGTCAACTTTCGGCTACTTGTTTGTACTAGCAGGTAGAGCGATTAGTTGGATATCAAAGCTTCAGTCTATGGCTGCCCTTTCCACAACAGAAGCTGATTATATAGCGGTGATGGAAGCTTTTAAGGAAGGTGTTTGGTTGAGAAGAATGATGAACGAACTCAGGCTTTAGCAAGAGGCCATGCCGTTTAATTGTGACAGCGAAGCACGATCAATTGGCGAAGAATTTGGTTTACCATTTTCATACTAAACATATTGATGTTCGTCATCATGTTATCCGACAGGTAATTGAGGAAGGCGGTGTAACTCTTGAGAAGATCCATATGAGTGTCAATCTAGCGGACATGCTTATAAAGACAGGTCCCATAAAGAAGTTCCAATTATGTTCGACTTCTCTAGATCTGACGAAAGATTGATGAAGATGGAGTGTGCACAAAAAGCGACGGTGATGGTGAAGCTATGATGAAGACGATTAGAGATGGAACTTGAAGTTGTGGTTCATAAATGAATATTGAAGCCTTGTGGAGATTGTTATGAGATGTCTTAAATCTATACATAAAACAGGGATTCGATCGATCGACCACCCTAGTTGATCATCGAGTGAGCCTCAAATTATACGGATTGGTCTCTAGACAATTTTGAACGGTCTTGATCGATCACAGTCTCGGCTCGATCGATAGACAAAATTTGGAAATTACTTGTAAACTCTCTAGACAATTTTGAGCATGTTCGATCGCTTGAACATGGGAGCTCGATCGATCGATGCTCAGATCGACGACGCGCGCGATTTTGCAGAATTGCACGGTTTGTTTCCTATTCCAGGTGTGACACTATATATATGGGTGTAATTGCGGGATTAGGGAAATGCTAATCAGGGCTAAATCGTTTCTCGGTTTTGGGGAGGAGAAAACGAGGGTTTTCGACATTGTAAGTAATTCCATCTCTTGTACTTTTGCTTTCATAGTGATTCACTATTGCTTTGTGTGCCGTGATTTTTTCCCGCAAGGGTTTTCCATGTAAAATTCATGTGTACTCGTGCATGCTTTGATTGCGTTTACTTTATCTTTGAGTGATCCGAATTTGGGGTTTGCTTCTGCGGATCCCCAACAAATATAAAGTAACAACAATGCCTTGGAGAAGAACAACAGAATGACACAACCTGCCCATGAAAGCAACCCCAAATCCTCATCTCTTCTAGGCAACACCTTGTCAATGTGTGATGAGGAGGGGTGCAACTCAAGATGACCCAAACTGCAACCCGACCAGACCCAAATTCCAACTCGAGGTGCTCAAACTGAAGTGTTCTCTATACTCAACCCAACCCGACAAAACCCAACCCAACATGACCCAAATACATGTGATCATTCCCAATTCTCAACCCAACCAGAATTTGCTCAATCCGAACCCAAATTGGGAAGAAGTTTTTCCAACCCCAACCCTACTTTTTCCAACCTGAACTCAAGTTGGGTCAATCAGGTTTGGGCCCGAACTCAGGTTGGGTCAATCAGGTTCAGGTTGACCCTAACCCAAGTTGCCACCCTCGTGATGAGAACTCTCAGTTCAGCTTTTTATTGGTCAATGGCATGCCAAGGCTGTGCACAAAGACAAAATGTGGTCAGTTACAAATGGTAAACCAAACACACAGTGGTTCATAAGCATGGTGCAGATAGGGGCATGGTAGAAGGTTATGCCTCTCATATCGAGGAACATGAGCAACACCCTGTCAAATACAAATGATATATGCTTACAATGAAGCAATCACCTGCTTTGAAACTAAATTGGCTGATGTAACAATGACACGGATACTATCCTCTCTTTGCAAAACAAGCAGTTTTGGATGATGGCATGCAACACCTTGTTTCTTGCGGTCTTTACCAAAGGCTATAACCTCAGGAAATGGAGGATAACTACAATGAGAAATGGCATGAATTAGAATAGTAAAGACCTTGCATTTGAATACTGAGAAAAACAATACACAAATCAGCCTTTTCTTACAGTAGTATTAAGTTTGGATAATCTGGATAAGGTGCTGTGGTTCTTTTATCATGACTGGCACTCCAGCATCTCTCCTTGTTATGACAGGCAATTGTTATTGGAAGAAGATTGGGCACTTCACAGCAAGACAAAAACCTGATGATTTTTCATACTTCATTTATGGGAACATAAGAAAAAGTAATATGCGAGCATTCCAATATATAAAGCATATGGATAATATAAAATTTCCTTCTTTGAAGCAAAACAAATTTGCCGGCGAGATTACGTTTGCCACTGTTTATGAATTTGTAGCAACCCAATGAACACGTATGGCAAACCAAACCATCCAAATTGCAGGCTCCATTATGGCTGGAACATTGCCAAAATGCAACTGATTGATGATGTTAGCCATCTCATATTGGCCGTTGATTTGGACTGCTAGCCATTTCCTTGTTAACCCTCAAATTGATACCCACCAATTGGATGGTTAGGATTGTCTGATCAGTGTGGTTTTCTGTACATGCTCCATCTAAAATGGGACTTATGATTTGGACAGTCTGGATTCGTACACATGCATGCCAGTTCTACAAAATGAGTAATCACCATTCGAGAAAAGGCGGAAACCACACCATAGCCTTGCTCATTTATAGACAAAATGTTTTTTTTTTTTTTTTCAAGAAAAAGGCTTCAGGATGGGTGTAGAACTTTGCATACCATGCAACATCGCTTGTAAAAGTTGCAACAAATACGCGTAAGAGGCTCTCTACTGGGTAAACAAGTTGCGGCAAGGAAACAACAGTATGCTGATCTGACCAACCATATTTCATAAACTCGAGGCGGTTGAGAAAGAATGTTTTCCCAGCTGAAGAATAACCAATTCCTGTGTCTTTTATAGAATGTAAATCACAATCATTTTGATGAATCTTTTCAACAGAATCCAATTGGCAGTCCTTGGGTTTACTGGTAGATTTCTTCTTACAATTTCCTATGTAGTCCCTTTCTAGTAAAGGGTCATTAGAGAAGCAAACTGACTGCATTTTCTTTGAAACCATCGATTTAGTTATCTGGTTTGAGCAATTTTCAGAAACCAGAACTCTCTCAGGCTGAGGAATAACAGAATTGGTCTTTACCACATCCACTCTTCCATTTACCAAATTCAATTCAGTATTCAATGTACAAAGACCATTTTTCCCCAATGACTTGAAGAAGAAATATCCGTCATTTTACATAGCTGTGGATCTTGAAAGTGTTCCTTTTGACTAACAACAGAAAACCCATTTTCATGCACTGTGATTTCCTTATTTTGATCCAAATTCATGCATTTCCGAATGTACAATAGAGGATCAACACTTTGCAATATCCCTCTACATTTATTTAAAAGAAATGATGCTCTAACAATCACTTCCTCATGTCCCCGCCCACAGAGACTAAAATCCTTAAAAGTCCTGTCCGCCTTTAAATCGAGCAAGTTGCCTGCATCAGAATGTCCCAATGCTATCTCCTCTGTAAAAACACTCCTTGCAACAGCAAATCCAATCCGATCGGGTTGATTTCTGCAAACAAAAGAAACCTCATCTCCAACAAACAACTCCACAATACCGCCTATTTCGATCCTACACCCATTGACAAAAACCCCGTTCAAAGAAGGCCTAACAATACCCACCCACGTTCTGTTCTGATCCAATCGATGTCGAAACCATCTCCGAATCTCACTCAAATCAGAAACAGAAGATGAAAAGAACCCATCTGCGATAAAAATCCTGCGGTCAAAGCTATCAAAGAAAATCTGGCAATGCCGCTTGCTGATGTGGCGATCTTTAATCACGATTTGGCAAAATGGGTTTTTGCGACCGAAGGTATACAGCCGATCCGATCGGAGACAGACCGAGTTACAAATAGAATCGGCGCTCGGAAAAATCAAAGGAGAGAGAGATCGTAAATAGAGAAACCCAGTTCTTGTGATGGGTTTCCGTTTCTTGTAGACGGAGAGAGGAGAATCTTCTCCATGATGTCTCTTGCTGGGATTTTGAATTTCCATGAATTTGGGAAAACTGGGATGGGAACTCAAATTGAAGTGGACTAAATGGAAAATTCATGAGAGGAAGAGGGGGGTTTTTGTTTTTTTTTTTTTTTTTTAAAAAAAAGGAAAAAAAAAAATAAAAAAAATCAAGGTGCCTTTGGGAAATTCATTAGAGAGAAGTGCTGACCTACGTCGTTGGAAATGGAAACCCTACTCCCGCCATTTTTTTCAACCCCGGAAACGGCTTCGAGCAATTTATAGAGGAATATATGTCCACGACCCGAGGATCTTCATTTTGTACTCGGGTTTTTAGTTTGTGCGAGTGGGGCCTATGGTCCATCGATCCAGACCATTGATCTGTTGGGACACATTGTGGATTGATCATTAACTACAAAAACAATGAGATTGGAATTCCTAGACACCAATCTAGGGACATTTTTAGTTGAATAAGGACCGTTGGTGTGGTTATCTGCGGAATGATCTATTTGCAGGCCCACATAGGGAAGGGTCAAGATTGTTCTTTCGAGAAGAAGTTTGGAAGATGGTGGTGAACCATTTAAGAACCTAAACCCGACCATAAGGGTGGTTAGGAATATTTATAGGATGCTCGACACTTGGCTTTTCACGGTACTCGGGTTTTCGGTTCTGACAAGTGGGCCCGTGGTTCATTGATCTCGACCATTAGGCTATTATGCATTACCATGGATCGACCATACACAACAACTATCTCCGGTTGGAAGATCCTGGCCACCTATGTTGGGTTTTTCCCCGGGCTCGCCATGATTTATAATCATGTGCTGGGCCCGCGCTTATCTCCTTTCGCCTAGGCCGATTTTCTTTGTTGGCTGGGTGCTAGGACTAACCGGCCGCGGATTAGACACTGACAAGGTCAGTAGCCAAATCGCTACTGCAGTGACGTCACCAAGCTCTGTGGACCCTACCATGATGTATGTGTTGTATCCGTGCTGTCCATCCATTTGGAGAGATCGTTTTGTGGCATGAGAAAAATAATGATATAGATCTAAAGTGCAAGTGGACCCCACCATAAAAACAGTGGGGACAGTGACATCCACCGTTCAAAAACTTCTT
Organism: Magnolia officinalis; assembly: GCA_021015155.1. NCBI lineage: Eukaryota > Viridiplantae > Streptophyta > Magnoliopsida > Magnoliales > Magnoliaceae > Magnolia > Magnolia officinalis. The sequence goes on from JAJHSJ010000005.1 coordinate 88,195,603, forward strand.
AGGGGCCACAGAAGTTTCCGATCAATGGGCCTTATAAATGTTTCAACAGTGGGTGTGACTGATCCCACGGTTTTCTGTGGTGGTCCACTTGAACTTTATATCTATCTCATTCTTTTTCTCATGCAATAAAAAGATCTCCACAAATGGTTGGACGGCAGGGATACAACACACGCAGAGCTTGGTGACGTCACTTCAGTAGCGATTTGGCTACTGACCTTGTCATTATCTATTCCGCGCCCGGACTAACCACAGTTCGGCTGTTAATTTTATTGTGGTTGTAACTGGGCTGGGTTAGGTGACTAGTTTTGGGCCTGAGCTATAGCCTCGGCCCCAACCTTATTACGACCCCTTATCCCAAGCTAGATTAAACTTAATAGGGCCAATGTTCTAGCCAAGGCTCGATTATCTAATAAGCCCATGCCAGTCTTGAAACATATGAGATCTCAATCCATGGTTTTTTGACTTGGTGACTCATTCCAACTCATGTAGAGCGGGTCGTGGACACTTTCCTGGCAAAGATGGACCAGAGAAGACTCGATTGGAGGTGGAAATGATCCAGACAGCTAGAACTTTAAAACAGTCGTATCTTGCAAATTGGGAAGAGTTTTTCGATACATTATATATGATTAATTTTAAGGTATGAGAAGCTACTTAAGACAACCGACCCCACTATGCTGGGTTGTCCACGCTGGATTTGCAAGATTCGATCAGATCAATGGTCAATAGTTTCATTTATTTTCATTTTTACAATAAATTAAAAGTTTTAGCTCGAATATAACTTTTGATCCTTTGAGCCGTAGAAATCATGCCCAACATGAAAAGGGCTTAGAAAAGTTAGGAGAATAACACGGTTGGGATAAATTGGACACTTACCATTTTGACCGAAAACTATGAAGTCTAATAAGAATAGAGGAGTTCTATGAATAGTAAGTTTACTATTTATAATAAGTCACGTTTTTAGAGTGTTTGAGTTCATCATTTAAAGAGTTGTAATTTTATTATTATTATTTTTATCGTCAATTAAGCTATTTTGAATTTATTAGAAATTATTTATACTTTTATCCCTAGTAGATTCGGGGAAGCTCTATGAGAGTCCAAAGATCTCCATGGATACATAATAGATATCCCCTAAGGAAGACGGTGATTGACCTCATTACGTCCCTCCCTGCTGCGTTAGTTGGATTTGAGTTAAGTCATAGCTTACTTGAGTCAGGGCAATCTAAGGCCCAACACAAATTAAGTTTGACAGGAAGCTTGAGCCCAAGCCCAATCAAACCTAACAGCTCCAACCCAAGGCTATTTCACATATGGATAGAAATGACCAATAAAAACTTTATTTCATTATCTATGCCATATATAATCCCAGTAGCATTCAGCCGATTTTACCCCCTCTAATTAGTCTTCCTTGAGTTCTTCAAAGGATGTTAGAAGACAATTTAAGTGAGGCATAGATTTCACACACAAAATTTCTCAAAAAACGTTTAAGTTTACCCGTCCATTTGGAAAGCAAAAGAACCAAATTTCATCGCGTAATTGTTCAAATGGTTATGAGGACCGTACAAGTTGAGACTCATAGAATAAACGGTTTGGATTGTTGGAAGACTATATCCCTATTCCAAGTCTGAAATTCTGTTGCATCATACTGAAATGCAGAGAATGTATTCGAGCAAACCTCTCCTGTGATGGGGAATCTACTCAGTGTTGCGGGATGATTTCATACATTGCACCAGTAGGGTACGCTGACGTATGAGGTGGCGTATGCATTAACTGAAATGACACGTGTGTGAGGTTAGCAAAGCTCTCGTAGCACGTGAGACCGTAATTTTGATAGATTAGTTTAAGTCATATGGCAACGAATCATATATATTTTAAGTATTCCTATCAGAGTATGAAATTTTTCTATAATTAAAACACCGACAATGTCGGGCGGGCATCCTTATTTTTATTTGACTAGCCCATCAGAAAACATCAGAAAACATCAAAAAGCATTAAAGGAGACTGCAATCAGTTGAAGAAAAGCAAAGGCCACGTGAGGTGGCTTTGTGGATACAGACGGAAAGCCAAATCTAAGTCGTTTATTCAAAGATCTTGTGGCCAATGAGAGTAGAGTTGGTGGCCCACCTAACAATGGGCAAGGTAGGAAAGATATAACCACCACCTCTCCGGCCCCGTCTCTCTCAGGATCATGGCCGTGCAAGAAAAGACAATTGGGGTCTAAAGCAACTAAACTCTTTCCAACAGGACTGGCAAGAAGTGGGAATCTAGTTGTAATCTAGTTGGAGTCTTTGATATGGGAAAGATGTCTTTTCTCCTTTTAGATGAGCTTTCCACTCTACACCATAGGTAGCTCTGTATCTGTCAATCCAAACCATCCAAATGGTGGGCCCTACAATGGATGGCCCATTTAAGAAAAAGCCACTCCCCTGGGGAAGCAAATGGTGTGGCGGACGATCTAGCGTGGAGAGGCAGCAACGGCCAGTCCAGATCATTTTTCCGGTCTTCCGCGGGCCTCCCCAAGATGACCAAGGGCCTTTTATTTCTAGACAGGGTGGGGCTGGGCAATTTGAGGAAGAGTTGAGTCTTTTTTTGTTTTTTTCCTAAGCGTGTGGCTGATCTTCCCCCCTTAGGTCCGCCTGAATTCCCGTGTAAAATTTCTCCTTCTATGAATATATCAGAAGTGCAAAAAAAAAAAAAAAAAAAAAAAAAAAACTACCATCAGGCTATGCCCTTTTGAATCTTAACCATTGGCGGCTTTTAATTTTCACCATCCATTTGAAGGCCAAAAACAAACACTAATTAGGATAGTGTGTCCACTGTGATTTTACTATTGTAGGCTATCAAGAGTAAGGAGAACCGAAGAAACGGTCTGAAACCACCAACCGGACAACCTTATGTACTGTAGAGCTGCAACTAACCATGGCTGGTAAATTGCATGATGAGTCAGATCTTCTTTTCTACCTACGTGATTGTTAGCTGTCTTAATAACCAAGTAAATAAAATCTAATGAGTTATTTGATACTCTTGGTAAAGGATGATGATGCATGATACGTGAGCACTTGCCTGTATACACATGAATTATGTATAAATCATATTAAACTGCCCCTGTCATGTAACTCAATGTAGATAGGTGACAAATCTAAAATAGTATTAATTGAGGGTTTTGAATCTATGCTTTCTGAAGATTTCTTCATCGTTGATTAATTAAATTTCATGCTGTCCTTCCATTAAATATTAAATAATCGACCATTTAAGGCATCATTTTCATGCTGTCCATCCATTAAATATCAAATAATGGACCATTTAAGGCATCATTTCAGTATAACTGTTGCGTTATTAACCTTCTAAAGTTGGCCTTGACATACCAACGGTCCAACGGTTTAAATTGAGTTACACATAGTTTGAAATGTCCGAGTGTACCAGAGTATCAAAGTTTCCCTAAGATCAAATCAATGTTACCACACTTTCCATAACCATAGCTCTGATTCCCATTGAAAAGAGGAAAGAATCCATGCCGATGAACTACGGAAAATGGAAAAAGATTTTTCTCTGAAACCATGCTTACAAATACTGCTATAACGATCATAAGAGCTATACTAATATTCTCTACTGACTTCTATTAAATACTACAACTATTTTTACCATGGTAAAGGAAGGGGTCCTCACATTACACTGCATCCAACGGACTCGTCATCACTGTAATAGTCGGGGAACATCGGCTCCGGTGATCGCACTGGAGGTGGTTGGTGAGATACTGGCATGTGATGGTAGTAACCATCGTCAACGTTGAATGGTAGATGGGCCGGAGAAGCATCTATAATATAATATGGTGTGGCAACCATAGAAGGCCCTGGCATAAAACACTGCCTATCGGATGCAACATCACTGTCCATGTGCACTATACCTGGAGAAATGGTGCAATTCACCTGTGGTGGAGGATTTACGGTTTTCGTAGTTTCAGATGTAGAATCATTCATGCTTGTGCTTGCACTGTCCCCTTTGGGATCCTTTTTCTTACCTTTCTTACTCTCATTTTCATCAATCTTATCAGTGGTTTCGGACTTGTTTCCACCATCGACGCCTTTCTCCCTTTCTTGGCACCTGATCCATCTTGTTCGACAACCTTTGCACTACTCTCATCTTTCTTTTGTTTATTGTCAACTGTCCGATCCTCGCCGGGCCATATCTCTGTGGGTTTGCCTACTTTTGCAAGCTTCTTGATGAGAATTTGGACATCGACGTTGCCGACAACTGTGACTTTTGGTTCAGATACATGGACATGGGTGCCTACAACTCCTACAAGAAACCAAAACTTAGAAGGAGAAGAAATAATCTGTCTATAATTACAAATCATGCCCTTAATGGAAAACCACAGTCATATTTATTTTACATCTATGATTAAGAAATTCATGCTCCCTTACCATCAATATTCATTAGAGCTTTCTTCACTCTCTTCTTGCAACCTTCACAGCAATTAGCTGAGACCTTCAAGTCCACCCTCTGTGTATAGTCAAACACAAGTTCCATGAGAGAGAGAGAGAGAGAGAGAGAGAGAGAGAGAGAGGAATATGATCAAGAAAATCCCAATCCACAAACACTTCCCACATTCAAAAATTCAACAAGCAAAATATCAGTGAGGTTTGCGTTTGGATACAGTATTGAATTGAATTGCAAATTGAAAATGCTCAGTCTAATAAAGTGGGAATGAGAGAGAGAGAGAGAGGAGAGAGAGAGAGAGAGAAGGGGGGGGGGTGGTTGGAGCTATATTCTACTTTGAAGTCTCCTTCCTTGGCCATGACTCTTGGTTTGTTGGTGGAAATGAAGGAAATTCAGAGAGTTTAAGTAAGCTTTGTTTGATAGAGATGTAAGTGCATGGGGTTGTTAGGGTTTGGTTTATACATAGGAAGATGGGGCCTACGTGAATATTTACACGTGGCATATATTAAGTCGAATAAAACCGACTGGATTGTGCTGCCAACTGTAGCCAAGTCACAATTCACATATCATATTGGTCGAACTATCCTGACCACTGATTCGTGGACGCTTGTTCATAGATGGAGAGACTGTATAGCAATCCATTATTTGGTCTTTATTCCTTTACATGTGGACCGCTTATTTATGTTCTTCTTAACTATCTGTTTTCAAGTCACCGAGAGAAGGGTTAGGATTATCCAACAGGATCCCTGTACGTGTACGGACATCAGACCGATGGTTGGATGGATCATGGAAATGGGTCCCACTTCTCTACGACCGAGAATCGCATGCAGATCCTCGGCCTCAGGATCATATTAATTCGCCTTCGAGACAACTTTATATTGGATGTCGACGTACCCGAGATGAATTGTTCATGATTCTCGACTCCATGCATGCACCACCAACCGGAAACGGATTGGCTACTCTCCTGCCACCAGCCATTGGCTCGTGGTCGGTGCTCTGTGGGCACCACCATGATGTATGTGTTTCATTCATGCCATCCATATATTTTTATAGATTATTTTAGGGTATGAGACAAAAAATGAGGTATATATCAATCTCAAATGGACCACATTACAGGAAACAGCTTTTTTGGGTAAAAAATAAAATAAAATTAGGCCCATATGTGATTTACGTGAGCCATGCTAAGTGAAACAATTTGGATAGTTAATGTCCCCATCACTGTTTCCACTCAGGTGGACCACCTTTTTTTTTTTTTTTTTTTTGAGGAAACTGAGATTTTCATTGATATCGACAACTAGGCTACAGAAGCATCAGTGGTTTGGGCGCATCCGGGCAGACAAAAGGGAGCCCAGAACACCTATCATGAGGCTATACAATGAAAAGGAATGGACTTGGAAAGGGTTAGGATTTCCGCAACGCACCTAAGAGGACTTTGTCAAGAAAGCAAAGCCCCCTAATCAGCCTAGGGAGAGCAGCATTTGTGTTAGCCCAAAAAGGGGCCTGATTGGCAGCTCCTAATCGAGCAAGCCCATCTGCCAGCTCATTGATTTCACGTGGAATCAACAATATGAGAAAATTTCCTCTAGCTTTAAGAGTGTTAATTCTAGAAATCCAGTAGTCCCATTTTCAATAGAGGTGGGACAGACCCCTGAACGCATCCACCACAAAAGATGAGTCCGATTCAATCAACACGTCATGAAGGCCCTGTGAGACGCAGAGATGCAACGCTTCATGAAGCACTCGGAGCTCCGCCCTGTTGTTGGAGGCTCGTGTGGCTCACTTGAGCTTTGGATATACTTCAATTTTGGGATCATGCACTAAAATGAGCTGATAAAATGCATGAACTGCGTGGATAAGACACATACATCACAGTGGCCCCCACAGAGTTACTGAGTTACTCCATGTGATACAGCCTACTGAGTTATTCAGCAAGCAATCCGCGTCCTTTTCCGGGTGAGTTGGAGGTACCGCGTACTCAGGATCTCAATATGCCGATTTTCTGTGGCAGAGCTAGAAGATCTGTTTTCCAACCCTTGCTTGACAAAGTGCAGAACCGTATATCTGGCTAGAAGAGCCAGTGCCTCTCGCAAGCCGACAGATCTACGCTTGTTAACTACGTTCTTAGGACCATTCCCATCCACTCCATGGCAGCAACAGTAATCCAGTGCAGGTTCTCACTGACTTGAAAAGATCGCTTTTGCTAATTTCATTTGGGGTTAGGAAGAGGGTACGAAGAAATTCCATTGGCTGGGTTGGAAGAAGATCTCTCGTCCAAAAGCAGAGGGAGGCATGGGGATAAAGAGGCTTAAGGAAACAAGTCTTAAGTTCAAAATGGCCTGGACCATCAGAACAGACAAAGGAGCATCCATCTGGGCAACTTTCATGAGGGCTAAATACGGGGAGCAGCTAGCATCTGATGCAGAGCGTTGCGCCATCTTTCTCTTCCTCGTTTTGGAAAAGTATCAGCAAGCTGTTGCCTATCCTCGATAACCAGGTGTGTTGGATGGTAGGGAAAGGCGAGTGCAGTTTTTGGTCAGTGGACTGGACAGGGTTAGGGCCACTAAAGAGCTGGTGTCTGAAGGAGATTCTTGAGGAGATTAAAGCCTAGATGGCTGGGCCCTAAAGGTCTGCGTCAGCCTAGTTCTCTTTCAGAGCTTCTACCGTAGGTAGTGCCGGATCATGTTCACGACGAAGGTTTCTACACAAATCTCAGAGAAGACCCACAGGGCTTTGTGTTTCAGGAACTCCCGGTAACAGGAAACCCATGTTCTCACACAAGCATGCCTTTTGTTTTGTATTAGCTAGAGTGGGCCTGACCTAATTTATTCACACAAGTTAAATCGCACTTAAGGAGAATTGCCATTTTATTATTAATATGGGGAATGATCTAAAGCTCAAAGCTAATTTGTGAGTTGGTTCTGAAAAACTCAATTCCCTGGGCACATTGCAAACATGCATATGATCCAGACCATTTATTTATCGGGACGTAGCATGGACTGCCCTTCCACTGAAAATCACATTATATTTATCATGGTACTACTGATGAGTGGAAATTTTCGCACTATTATATATGTCACAAGAAGGAAAAGCTCTCCTCTCTTGAATCCTCTTGAATTCTATTACAATCCTCTCTTGAATTTTCACAGCATCATATATTACATAGATTGAACAAGTAGGCGCAGTACATGCAACTGCCTCTGCCCATAAGCTCTTTGGCAGACTTTTCTCCTCACTACAAGAAAAACAGGTATTACCGGCGGTCAAAACCGCCCCTAAAAGGCCTAAAAACCGTCAGTATAGGAATTACCGGCGGTCGGGCGGCTGCTGCAAAAGGGGGCATCGCTGTTTGATTTAGCGGCATTCGTCCATTTTTGCGGCGTTTTTCATGGCCGCTGCTAAAAGTAAACCTTTACTGGTGTTTTTTAGCGGCGCTTATTGACTGCCGGTAAAACTATTAAGTGCCGCTAAAAACCATAAAAGCGCCGCTAAATACGGTATGAAGTGCCACAATGGCCTGTACGAAACGCCAGTGAAAACTTAAAAAACACAGCTGAAAATCTATACCAAATGCTAATGACAAATTAAAAAACGCCACTGAAATCTGTTTAGAACACCGCTAATCATTTACAGTGTAAAAGAAAAAATAATAGAAACAATTAAAAATTCTGCTAGGCTGAATCTTCTAAATCAAAAGACCTTTAAAGGCTTAAATTAACATTCAAACACAACCTGTAAATCATTTACGCATCCTCATTTACAGATTGAGACACAAGGTAAAGTAGAAGGAAAAAAAAAAAATTCAATAGATTTCAACAACGCCCGAGGCGAGACTTCTCAAATGCACCCTAAGAACTAGAACTCATGCTATATAGAGGACCTTTATCAGCAGCACCCTACCATGCATAGAGGTCAGGTAATAAAACAGCATGTACACTCATAATCTGAGTTACACTATCTAAAATTAAATTTTCAGTCATAAATATTTCCTGCAAAAACAACAATACCAAATGAAGTCCATATCCATCCCCATATGAGAAGCCGCAAAGCCCCCTTCATTATTGACCAATGCTCCACCTTCAGTTACCAATGTAAAGACAAAAGTTACAAAACAAATAAAATAACCAAAAAATAAATTTGATATAAAATAAAAGAAACCAATAAATACATGTAACTAGCAAGATGGAGGAGAATAGCTATGAAATTTTTTTTATATAAATATGTGGACAGATTTTTCTTCCCTTTTTCTTCAAGGATAAAACTGCGTCATAATTCATAAGCATTCATAGCATGCAACTCAATATGAGCCTTTTTACAGAAGCATTAACTAGCATGCAACTCAATATGGATGGACCTAAATTCAACATAAAGGAAAACCATATAGTAGCTTGTACCTGATGAGCAGCTTTGATCATGCATCCATGTAAGCATTGTGGACCCTTGAGCCTACACTCTATATAGTTACTTCCACTTTGAATAAGCATCTTACAACCAAAGATAAATACATAATACAAGTCAAACATTATGGAAACCCTTCGTTATATTGAAGCAATGACGATTGGCAAGAAAAATAAAAATAATAATAATAAGCCAAGGGTGTGGGGCCCTTACTTTTGGTGATCCTTACATGGAGTGAACTTGCCTGATTTTTGGACCATGGCATCAAGAAGTGGGGAACCACCTGATGGAAAGCTTGGATATTGCACACCTTCTATCCAGGCCTGTGTTGGATTGTAAGAGAGTTGGGTTGCACAAGCTCGAGCTTTCCGACCTCAATGCATCTGTGTAAGCATCGATATAAGGATAATTAGTGGTTGAGGTCCATTCTTGGCTCAAGCAATTATGGACAAGCCAAGCACACATGATTGTATATTTTGATTATCTGAAACATCCCTCTGATGGATCCTTATGTATCGGACAGACTGAAAATTACTTGGCAATTGCATTTTATCATCGAAATGGTATCCCTCAAACAGGGCTAAAAGCAAAAAATGGTTAAAGTTCATCAAATCTAGAAGGTGTAAAAACACATAATGATGAAAGAAAAGTTTAAATGGCCAACCCAGCTCTACTTTTATCCAAAGGGACATCAATGGTATAGTCTTCAACCATACATCCATGTGTGCCCATTCATCGATAGAGAAAGATGGTCCACAAGTGAGATCCACACAAAACGTTCTTTATTAAGGTAATTCATCCAACAGTTGGTATGCATGATGTACAACATGTATTATAATTGTTCTGTCTGAAGGATTACAGAGTACTATTTCGATTTTCAGTTTGTACAAGTGAGCCCATTGGTCGGTGACCGAAAATGTCACTAGCAAGATTTGGTATAACAGACAAATTACCAACAAACAAAAAGGACAAAAAGGACAAAAGAATTTTGGACCATGCACGTGTGCCAACTCTACACATGTAGATGACCATGGATGCAGGTCCAAGAGTAGCATTACTTCAGATAAAGTTGTCTAACACCCCTAGTGAAGTACTCCCAAGTACAAAACCTACTACAAGCACATGCATACACTCATAAAGGTAAAGGATTTATAGAACTTCACCTGATCCACATCAAGAGATTTGCCCGTACAAATAAATAAATTATTGCTTTGTATCTGTTCTTATGCTAACGCTTCTAGGTCTCTATAAGTAGACAATGGCTAAAGGACTAGCTGGACTTAAACTTCACTGATGATTCCTTGTTTCCTCCTGCTTCCCAGTCAGTTTCAGCCTACATTTTCAAAACAGTAGGTTTATGATGCATCTAATATCCAATATAATTCTAACCAGTTGGAGTATCCAGCTTTGTGTGATGCCTAGAACTAAAAAGAAATAGGGAAAAAGAGAGGAAAAGAAAGAGAAGGAAAAGAAAAGATTCACACAACCTGCATGTATTCAATATCATGAAACCCACATAACAAAAACCCTAATCATCAAACACCATTTCCATTTCATGTCAAACAAACACATTAGAACTTCATACGTGGGTGGTTACACTGCTACATATGTTTGTAGGAGGCAGGGTATATAAACTGAAGGTGGGTGGTTGTATAACCATCTGATGTGATCCCTGAGATGCAAAGACTTACATTTAAAAAACATGTAAAGGCTCTTTTACAATTAGAAGGAAAAAAAAAATACATTGCATATAAACAAAGACACAGAAATTTAAAATACAAAGCACTAAATATAGATCAATCCCTATTAGCTAGCTTTGAGGACTTTTTACTGGGTCATGTCTATACTAATGCCTATGGGTGATATGAGATTTATATGGACTATTCGATGCATGATTGACTGGAACTGAAATTGCATTTTTTTTCATCAAACTTAGGACCAAAATAACTTGAAATTCCTTTTTAGTTTAAGCAATGTCTCCATTTTATTTTTACACATGCTTGGTATGTGCAAGTGGTAATGGGCTGGTTGTGCTGGTTATGGGCACATTAACTATCATATAAGTACTTACAATGTCCCCACTACTCTAGCAGTGTTTCCTTGGGTTTAATTTCCACTGAAAATCGTTGCCAAACCAAAGAGCTGTTAATTCTAAAAGAAACAATGGAATGATATAAATCATGCTCAGTGCAGGGGACAGTCAACAGACTACAAACAAATGTTGATTCAGCAGGTTGCTGAGATTTCAAATAGTTGCAGTATGCCACAAGAGTTCCATGTACATGCACATAGAAAGTCGGTTAGTAGAACAGATGCCATGGGACAATTTCATACCCATGGGACAAATCTCTTTTTAAAGAGTATTAGAACAGATGCCAAAAGCAAGTTACATGCCATTTACAAAAATCAACAGAATTTATTCTATACAATTCTAACTTATAAGTTTGTGAGATTTAGTAGTCTGAAGACCAAAACCCAACAACCAAATTCCTTATCTAACCAAAAAAGTCCTAGTAAGAAAAGATAACACTGTAATTGAAGACATGTTGCAGGGGAGGTATGAATAGAGGAAAAAGCTCAAGATGAATGTTTTACATACCTCAAGAGGCATAAGAGGTGTTGGAATAACCCTACATACATTAAAAGAAAGATACTAAAAAGACACTAATCCCAGAAATCCATAGCTGGTATACCAAAAGCTTTCATGAACAGAACTTTTTAAAAAAATAATAATAATAAATTCTGTTTTTGAGGGCCTGATTTCTTACCCAAGAACATGGCAGCCTCCATCATAAACAGCTTGGGAGATCAAACCCATCAATCCCACACTCCCTCGCCCATAAACCAAATCTATCCTTCTCTTCACCTGAAACGCCACACTCAAAGAAACAATTAAAAATAAAAATAAAAATCCATAAAATCTACTTGATGGTTGGGACTGTCCTCAATAGCCATTCTTCATTGTTTTATCAATGTTTTGTAACTCTTAAATCATATCATGCATCACACATCTAGATTTTTCAGCTTGAAGTTTCTCAAGCTCCTCCCTTGATTTATGAGGATCATGAGATGAGAATTTATAATCTTTCCACTTTTTCTATATCATTATTTCTCAGCTGCAATTTAACTATGCCTTTCAAGTAGTTTATCTACCTTCAGGGTGCAATCTTTCTATTCCATCTCCATCATTTAATTGTGTGTGAAATGGGAAGGATTAAATTTCTATCAAGAACACATCCACAATTTCGTAGATCAAGCAAGTTAAAATAGGGACAGAACAACCACCATAAGTACCTCATTTTTCCAATTTTTTCCTCTCAAACATTTGCATCACTAATTTTATGTTGCTCCTTGACAACAACATCGATCTCTATGTCACATTCTTTCATCTCTGAATAACTCAAACTGAGCTTAGATTGGCCATGATCATATCCTTATGAAACTAACCTGCAATAGAAAATGCAATAAAGACGTGCATTTTGTGTTGAGCAAAAAAAGGTTAGATGGTAAGTTTAAGAACCTTATAAGGTTATCTATTGCATTTACGAACGACTCAAATTGAGCTCAGATTGGCCTGATCATATTCCAGAGGCGCACACTCTTGAATGACTGTTTCCTTCTCCATAATGAGCTCTCTTTCATTTTTCATGTCCTACTCTCATGCAAAAACAAGCCACAAATGGAAAAGAGTTTGCGATTAGGGATTATATATATATATAGACGTTTACCAGTGCTATGTTCTGGGCGCCGGTATAAGTATATATTATATATATTATATATATATATATATCTATATATATATTATTATATTATATATTATATATATATATATATATATATATATATATAGACGTTTACCAGCGCTATGTTCTAGGCGCCGGGCGGGTAAAAAATACGTTTAAAAGAGCATCGGCAATCCCCTGTCTGTTGTAGTGTGAGTTCCTGAAAAGGAAAATGCTGTTTGCAGTAGTCAATGAAAGAGAACTGATCACTTACAACCGTTTTTTAAGAATTTTGCTGGAAACAAGCTCAAACAAACTAATAGCCTGGACAAGAGAATCATGGTTCCCAACCTTTACAACTACGAAGGTGGTGAGTATAACATGCATATCGTCCAGTTAAATATCAATAATATAATATTCCAGTTCAATGAATCAGTAAACTGAGTTTTACCTCAGTTGATCTTTCATCATGGTCCCCACCTTTTGATCAACGGATCGGATGTCCTGCACTTATTTGAATAGAATCTCGGCAACAGAGAATTTCGGAAGTAAACCATCAATATCAAATAAGAAATCAAATATCAAATCGAATATTAAAAAAAGAAAACAAAATTCTTCAACATAAAATGCTATAAAAAATCATAAAATCAACAGATTTCCAAAAGAAAAAAAAAATTCCTCAACAAAGTCTTCAATTCTCTTCTTCTTCTGTTTTCATTCGGTTGTTTTTTCTTTTTTTTTTTTGAAAGATTCTCATTCTAATGTCTTGAAGTACTTGGCATAAAAAATAATGGAAAGAAAATTATCATCCTACTAGGATTCAAAACCAAAACCATTAAAAGAGCATAAAAAATCACAAAGGCAAACATTTTCTAAAAAATCCACCTAATAGTAAAAGTTGATCTTCTGAAACCAAAAAAGGATCAAACAATAAAACCAAAGCATAGACTCCAGAGGTCTTTGTAAATTTTCTCACCTTTCAAAAAGAGAAAAAAAAAAAAAAAAAAACCCTTGAAAAGGTTTATCTATTGCATAAAAAAAAACACTAAATAGTAGTTCCAGGTGTGGGATATTTGTAAATTTTCTCACCTTAAAAAAATGTTCTATTGCATAAGGTATTAACAATTAGGCCCATCAGATTAACATAAGGTATTAACAATTAGGCCCATCAGATTAACAATTTAGATCATGGGATCGACTTGTAGAAGCTTAAAATCCAGACATACAGTGCAAAACATCGGCCAAATCATTGCATAAGTTCAAATAAGGCGATATGGATATTTATGACATTGGATAATGCCTTTCAACAATCCAGACGAACCATCTGGTGGGACCCACAGAGGATAGGTAATGGACTTAAAATCATTCCTAGTCGTCGGTTCTTTGAAATAGTCAAAAAATAAAATATAGATAACAACCAATTCGCAATTGGAAAAGGTTGACCAATCAGATGGCTGAGATTAAAAAAAAAAAAAAAAAAACACTTGCAGAGATCAAGATAGGATCTCAAATATCTCGTATTAAAAGAAAAGCATAATAAAATCTGGTAAATCAATTTTAGGGGCATTAATCTCAATAAGAACTACATAAAGAAAGTGTAGGAACATCTCAAACCTGAGAAAAGATATCCTCCATAAACTTCAGTTTCAAAGAGAAAAAAAAAAAAAGACTTCAACAGCCACACATCCTCTCTTTTATATGGGTTGCTAACTAATGTTATTAGAAGGTACTTGATTATGTTTGGGACTTGGGTTGCATTCTATAATCTATATGTTCCAATCTTAAAGAAATATTCTGCACATATAATTGCAAAACATGGAGAATATTGAGCAGTAATTAATGAACAAAGAAACACTTTCATTACACTTACCCATAGTTGAACATACAAATATGTAAGTAGATCTGCTGCTTTGGGGAAGTCGTGAAGTTTTAAGGTCATTTCAACCACCACATCCTCTCTAAAAGTTACTCTCTGGTAGTTGTCCTACATCATCAATCTCATGGTTACTTATCTATCATATTGTGGATATAGTAACACATGCCTATCCATACCATAAAAGTCATGGAACCCATGAACCATCAAGCTGCATATATAGTTTTTTTTTTTTCCAGAAAGGTGGGAGCTCACCACCTTTTTTTCATTCCAAAAAAAGAGATTTACAAAGCAGAGCTCAGAAGACAATTCGGGTGCCCTCAGAAACAAAAAAAAATAGGCTAAGGGGACCTATCATAAGGGGCACTATATACCCACCTATGTACAAAAGAAAAAGGACTGAAGAGCATGAAACGAACAGAAACAGCTAACGGGGGGCTCTAATCGCCCCAATTCCGACCCTATCCAACACAAGCATCCCACGAATATGAGCCGGAGAATAGTTAATGACAAACCAAGCTGCATATATAGTTAATGACACGTTTGGATGCTCAATCAATTATATTTTATTGAGATAAATAAAGATTGAATTGCCAAATTGGCTATGGAACCATTCTAATTCATAGTAATGAAGGAAGCCCAAGTTGCAATTCCATGCATTTGAAGTTTTGTTCCAAACAAATTTAAAGGTCATAGCGGTAGATTTGGGGCCTAGTTCCACATTGGTTAGTTCCCTCTTTATCAGCTTGATTTATTGCAATTCATTTCGATTGAGCATCCAAACACACTAAAAAATGTCATCGAAGATGTGAGATGGTTACCTCATCTTTGGTGTACCAAGGATACCAGGCAGTTTGTACTGACTCATTGAGCTTGTTTATTGCATAGTGAGTGGCTTTCACCGGTTCTACTCCATCAATGTCCCCACTGCACCATGCATTCAAATGATTTAAGATGGAGAAGCACATAATGACTATCTTAGATGCATTCAAATTCCATAACCTCAATCACCATCCCACAAAACTAGGTGGTAAAATTAAAAGAAATAAAATATTACAAGTAAAGAAACAAAGATTCAACATTGAATGGGGAATTGTATACAGAAATTATCTGAGGATATCACAAACAATCTCTTATCGAAGTACCATCCAAAGAACCTAATTCAGTTGGTGAATTGGACATTGCTTCTATTGGTGCTGGCCCATATTACATTTGTGTCTTGTTGACATGATTACAACAATCTCTAGGTTGTCCATTGCTTTTGCATGTGTTGCCTACCCAATGAATCTACCAGCTTGGATATGTACATAGTGGCACCCACCTCTTGCAGCTTGAATTTTAGGCAAGGATATGTACATGGTGGCACGAGAGAATATACAATGCTCAATCAAAATCAACCACATTATTAGATCAACCAGTGAAGGCAGGCCTGCATTTTTTTATTTTTTTTATTCTCCTAGTTGTTATCTGGTGGGACCCAACTGAATGAGTCATGCCCCAAACTATTGCTTACTAGAATATCTTACTAAAGGTGGGGTCCACCTAGATAGTTTCTCGGAGAACTAAAAGCCCACTTTCAAATGATGTACAACAAATGCTAGACAAGCATCAGGCCAAGGTATAGGACCACACTAACTAAATCAGAAGCTATCTCCTAAGATATGCCAAATTTTAGAATCCAGGAAAAAGAATTTTCTTAACAGCTTAAAATTTATAACTGTGATTAAAATATTAGTTATAAAATATAAAATTCGCATGACTTTTGAAGAAATTTACAGCCAGGAACTGGATTATAAATGTTCTCTCAAAGCATATGCAGAAAACTACTACTGTTAAACTTCCCAGACTCCATCCTCCACATGAAACAACCTGTGAATAAGCTAACAGTACCTAGCATGCACTAAAAAATTCCAAGACATATTGAATGGGGTCCACAGGCTGGTGTTGGGGGCACACCGGTATGAAATTGGAGATGCAAAAAAAAATTGTCTATTGTTGCAATGAAACCAGAAAGAGAGAATTCGTAAGGTGATGATAGGGATTCACCAACCTGTCAGGCAACCATTATAACAAAAAGTTTTAAATTTCTTATTGTTGCATGTTTATGCATTTTTATTGTTGTTGTATAGAGACGAGCAAGCAAGACAGAATCATTGATGCCAGATATGGGTTCATGTCCCGTTTTCTCAGCATTGAGGTTTCGCAGACCAAAAAAACAACTCTCAGTTATGATAAAGAGGCTACCAAATGATAAAGAGGCTACCAAATGAATAAGAAAACGTCAATCTTGATATGAAGGCTCCCATTTTACCACCACCGTTGAAATCAATGGTGACAAGAGTCGATTCCATCAGCGGTCTGCAGCTCCAATTGCAATACGCTACCCCACAGCCCGTAATAGGCATTTGATCTTAATGGGTTCTTTTATAGAGGATCGATGCTGCCATTAATGGCTGCCTCACCTTCTTCCTGAGAAACGGCATTCACCACATTCGTTGGGTAGTGAGAGAGAGAGGGGGGTTCAGTTTTGGTAGGGAGGAGAGGAGGAGAGCAGTGTTTTGGGAGACGAGTTTTGAGGGTTTGGGAGCGTCCCAGCTAGATTTGGGAAATGGCATCAGGAAAATCTCCTGTTTTTTTTTTAAAAGGTTTGGGAGCGTCCCAGCTAGATTTGGGAGAAGAAGAGGCGCACGCGGGACAGGGCGTTTTGGATATTTGGGTATAGCTAGGGCGCCGCGCGAGATAGGGCGTTTTGGATATTTGGGGATAACCGCGGGGGCGGGAGGGGCTTTAATTTAGGTTTTTTTTTTTTTTTTTCAAATCAGCGGCGGTGCGCGTTTTATACACGGGCGGCTTAAAAAAAATGCCCCTCATTGCATCTACAGTGGCGTTTTGTTGTAGCCGCCTGTGCTAAAAACGCCACTAATAGCTATATTTTTTATAGTGCCTTCAGCATGGTCCTCGTCATGTCGAGGATAATGAAAGAGAAAAGTCTGTCAAAGAGCTTCTGGGCAGAAGCAGTTGCATGTACTGCCTACTTGCTCAATCGATGTCCAACCAAGAGCGTAAAAAATATGACACCACAGGAGGCATGGAGTGGCTACAAACTGAGCGTGGCAGACTTAAGGATCTTTGGGTGTGTCGCCTACGCTCAAGTTCCAGAAGTAAGAAGAAGGAAGCTTGATGATCATGGTGAGAAATGCATCTTCATCGGCTACAGTGAAAAATCTAAAGCCTACAAGCTCTACAATCCACTAACCAATAAAGTAGTGGTGAGTAGAGATGTGGTCTTTTGTGAGGAAGATGCTTAGAAATAGAACGATGAAGAATCGACCAAAGATATTCAAGTCGAAATAGAAAAATATGAAGAAAGGCATGACCGTCAAGAGCAAACGCCTGCAACACCTTCTTCGGCCGCATCATCAGTACACAGAAGTCCAGGAGTACATTCCATCACTCCTGGAAGTACTCCATCAAGTCAAAATTCGGCCTGAGTTTCAATAGTCTTTAATTGTAACGCCCTGAGTTTTCAAAACCCGAGTATATGACTCGTTCTCCAAAAACCCGAGTGTTAACCTTTAAAGATAGTCAAATTTAGGTATTTTTTTTCTTTCCTTTTTTCTTTCAAAGTTAGCAGTTTAGTGAAAGATGGACAAATCAAACATAAAGGAAAATTTTCATTTCATCCAGAATATACAAGCGGCTACCCATAATAACTTATACAAACCAATATCTCAGTATTAACAAATACAAGAACTACATAATTTATAGGAGAGAAATAATAAAATGCATATAAACTTGGGCCGCAAGATCACGCAGCTTCTCATGGCAGATACAACCATACATCTCTGATAATTGTATCATATACTTTATCACTCTTGACATGAGTGTCTTTTAAGCCACATGTACTACCTGTACAGTTATATATTTGATGGATGAGTAACCAACTCAGTGTGAATTCTCCTCAAGAGTACACACTGCCACCTTAGCTAAGCATAATTAAAAACAATAAGACATTCAAAACAATACATGATGCAGTTTTGTTTAGATGTATGGATGCGTGAATGCACATCGACTTGGGGATACTCATCTAGTCGAACTTGAGCTTGTCACCCCTGCATAAGACTGGTCACCAACGTAGCATATCGCGTACAGTATAGTGACCAAGTCATCATACATCACGTATGTAGGTTGATAGTCAATGGTCAGGGAGCTAGTGAAACGATACTCTACTAAACCTAAGGGCATGTGGTACAGTATCCAGAATTAGTCACCCGTCATCACCAATATACTATGAATGCATGATTAGCCAAACCATTATTATTCCAATTACAATCAGCCGATTTGAGTAACTCAATGGTCACTACGGGGGGCTCGTCACCCAGCGTAGGCCGACAGCTCGAGCATAGTGTCCCATGACCACCATCCTCGGCTCATAAGGTTTTTCCATCTTAGGATGTTTAATGGATGCCTATTGACCAAGGGCCAATCAAATTCAATAAGTAGGTATCACCATCGCATGAGCATAGGCCATCGAAGCCACATAAGACAACCATCAAAACATGAGACAGATATTAAATCGCAATGGTAAAAGGGTGGTCGGATCATTAAATCGAGACGGCAAAGGGGTCAGGTAAAGTTAAATAAGAGTAGTTAAAGAGGTCATTTCTAAGTCATTCCAGCCGTATGACCTATGGATGGTAAATCCCACATTAATGTTTCATGTCCCATATAACCTCCAAATCGAAGGTCCATTTCTTACCACACTCTATCTTGTTACATTCTAAGCATGGTTCACATACATAAGAGGGATCACCCACTATTAAGTGTAGTGAATAGAGATTTATAAGCGACTCACACAATCTATGATAAAGCATATAGTTATGGCATGCCAGACATAAGCTAATTCATAATAATCGCAATAAGTCATGATAAGAACTATCAATTTAAATTTAAATGAAAACCATCATGTAAGTAGTTATTATATGAAATCATGGTCCACGACTGTCAACTATAATTCAAGCATAAGCCATGCCTACTATGAGATAGCATCCGTGATTCTAATAAAGACTTTTACTTAAACTAATTTGGAAATGAAAAGCTTAAGGGGAAGAAATCATCACCTTATGTTTTGAACTGCCTGCATCATTGCTAAGAAATGCGTGTTCCCTTAGAATCAGATCCTACCATAAATTGTAAAGTTGTACGGTTAGATCCAAGCTTTACACACTATTTGGGGTTAAGGTCTTAACATAGGGTTTGGATTACCTAGGTTTTAGGGTTTCATCCTAAAGTTTAGGTGTAGGTTAGATTTTAGGATTTGAATGCTAGTTGATGTAAAATTAATTACCATGTTAATTTAATAACTATAACATAATTATTAACATTAATGCTATAATTAATATTAGCTCATCATGGTAATAATAATCATTATGATGGTAGAAATCAATACACTCCTAATATTAATGATAATATAATGAGTAGAATTCTAATGTCTAATAATTGTAGTTTTATTTATAATAATTAATACTACTAAGAGAGATCTGTTAGTGGCTAATCATGTTTAATAGTCACGCTAATTATGGTAATACCAACCACTATAATTAAAAACAATTTACTTTGGGGAGAAAGTTGACTTACATTAGTCAACTCGGTAGTTCAACTCGACCTCAATGCGAACTGACGACCCGCTCCGCGACTCAACCCGACTCGACTCAACTGAGTTGACTTGGCTAGTCAAAGCCCCATTGCTCCTCCTTGCTTTCTCCCTTCTTCCCTCTTCTACTTCTTCCTTTTGCCAACATGTCCAGCTGACCTGGAGTAGGCCCAAGTCGGTTTGAACTTAGTAGCAGCCCCTGCATGGGTCGCGACGGACGGCACCCACTCTCCTTCTTCTTTCCTTCTTTCTATTTTTATTCTTCCTCACTTTCCTGGGATAACCTAGACCGAACCAGGCTTGACACGACTCGAACGACATCGACTTGGTGCGGCAAAAGGCTGGACAATAGCCTCGACTCAGTCAACTTAACCTAGCAACTTGGTTCGGTTCGAGCGGGTGCAGCCATGCACCCCTTCTTTCCCCCTTCTTCTTCTTCTTTTTTGCTCCTAGAAAGTCCAAAGGTGGCTGGGCTCGTCACAGGCGCGGCCCAATTCAGCGGACTCGGTCCAACTCAGCCTGAGCTTGGGCGGGAGTGCGGCACGACCTGCTCTCTCTTCTTTCTTCTTCTTTCTTTCTTTTTGTTCCTCCTGATCACGACCAGACTTGTCCGACTTGAACCAGGACGTAGTCCGACTCGAACATGAGTGCGACAGTGAATCCCACCATGAGCAGCGACTCGGTGAGACTCGAGTCCGAGTCTTGCACCCGACTCCCTCACTCTATCTTCTCTCTTTCTCAATCTTCTATCTTCTTTTCTCCCTCTATCTTCTTCCTCCTCATGCGGCTGTTACACTAGCCCCTACCGACCCGAGCAGAGTTGCCTGATAACCCAACAGATGCGGTGGAGAAGAAGACCGCCATTAATAGCATCTTCTCCCGCACAACGTCTTCCTCCATTTTCTTTCTTTTAGATGGTCCAAATGGACAGTACGAAGCTTGTGGCTAAGATTTTTCAAAGCGAGAAAGGTTTAAGTGGTGGGTTCGAGCGAAGGAGAAAACGGCCGTTTTTCTTGAGCGGCCGCAAGGGATGGAGAAAATGCTTGGTTGCGCTTGGTTCTTCCTCCTTTTATGTCATAACCTAACCTCCTAGGACCGTTGGATGAGGAAGATCATGGTTAAGATTCGTTCCAGGGTTTTCCACTCTCTCTCTCTCTCTCTCTCTCTCCATGAAAATATCCTGTCATTCGACTGGATAGCTGGCAATAGCGCATGCTGTTTTCAACGGCCAGGATCGGCTCCCCATGGACGACTAAGATGTAAAGGAAGGAGGGTGTGCGGATTGTCATCCTGGCAAACAAAAGGTGAAACGGGAACTTTCCGTTTTTAGAAAATGTTGTGAATGCAAGACTTGTTTGCACCAAGAAACGTGTGCATGCACACGTGATCTAAGGCACGAGATTAGGTGGGATTTGGTCAGAAGAAGCATCTGCACCAGATGGACGGATCAGATCAGCCTTCCGATCACATGTGGTGGGCCATTGATTAGAACAGACGGATGTTGTCTATTTGTCAGGGTGCGGGCGGAAAGCAATAGAGAGAGGGAATCCTCTCTTTTTAAAGAAATTGCAGGTCAGCCCGCTTTGACCGAGCTCCCCGACTGGTGCACAGCGAGTGCACCACTCCTGGTGCACAAGTAACACCTATGTGGGGTCCGCCGCAATGATCAAGTGAAATCCACTCCATCCATCAAGTTCCTTTGGTCCAAAATGGGCCTCTGTCAAAGGATGAAGTATATCCAAGGCTTGAGTGGGCCATATTTAAACATTGAGTCTTAATTATGGATTTCTGTCGATCCAACGGTCAGATTCCTGTCCAATTCTCACCCATGACACACCTAACACCTTTATCACTCTTTCAATAAAGCTTTGAAATTAATATTTATAATTCGATGGCTAGATCATTCAATTAGATAGTAATTCATCTCATTAGGATTACGACCCGATGAATGGTGGGTCTTGCGATCCAGGGTCTCATATTAATGAAAATCCTTTTGGAAATCAACAATGGATGATTCGGTTTGCAGATCACTCCCAGTGGTCAGATTTCACTACAGTCTGTCATTTATAGATTTATAAGTTCCTAACAACACCTAGGTTGTTCTAAGCAACTGATCAACGGTGGATTAGCTATGTAGTATGGTCCGGGAGCTGATGTATTATTAAGTTGTTTAGAACATGATAAATCAATGGGTCAGCTAGCTAGTGCTTCAAAAAATGAGATAAATGATCAAATCAGATCTACTTCATACAATAGTGGCCTTAGAGTCTGCTCATGTGGAAATCAATGGTGATATCAATGATTCGAACCCTTAAGACCCATCTAAGTGGACTTTAGTGCTAGTGGACTGATCAAGACGTTCCATGATCCACAATGAATGATTGGATGATCGATCTTGCGGTTGAACAAGTGTATAATCTAAACCTATGATTGATCTTATAATCGTATGGTTAGATTATTAATGATCATGGCATCAGTTGAACAATTAGTGGATCGTGTGGTCTAAGGCTTGCAATAACTACCGTGAAATTCAATTGTCTAGCAAGGTTATTAAAATCCTAAATTAGGTTTCTCTGGTGACTCGATAATCTATCTCGAAAATAGACAACTTGATTGGTGTTTATACTAGATTAGTCTTCCATTCTAACACCCAGGTGCTAAAAGTACGGGGTGTTACATTAATGAACTTTGATAGGTAGCCCTTTTCAACGATTTTTTTTTTTTTTTTAAGCTGGGTATTACTTCTTTCTTTCTTTTTTCAATTCTTTTCATTAACATGATGGATAAATTCTCCAGATTTGCTTCCTATCATTCTCAATAATCATCAAGTTAACAATTTAATATCAAACTTAAACTTTAATGTACAAGCTAGATGTGATATGTGAAATCATGACTCAATCAATGTTTAAAACTTCTAATTAAGAATTAATAAATCCAAGTTAACTTTAAAAATCCATTGACTAAAATTTAGATTTCAACAATCCTCAATAACTAAGTATTTTATCGTTCTAATCTCTAGATTATCTTTAAAATCATTTAAATTCACATAAATTTCAAATTTTTAGAAAAAATTTAACTCAAAAATTTAACAATTTTACTCAAATTCGAAGAATTTTCGAAAGGAAACCTACCCCAAACCTAAAATCTACATTATCCTTAATGTATAAATATACACAATAAGAGCAAAATTGAGAGTAATGAAAATAAATGAGAGTAGATGAAGAGTACCTAGAAAGTGATAACAAATGGGGCTAGTATAATCTTCCTATCTAAAAATGTTTCAACAATTATATTAAACTTAATAAAACAAACTAATCGTAAGAAAGTAATAAAGTCTTAATCTTAAACTAAGAAAACAATGAAAAACTACTCATTCTTGATAGGTTTCTCATCTGACCAGTATCTCGATAAATTTCTCGGTATGTTTATTAACAAGATCATCCAAAAACCCCTTTTGCAGTAGGCTTAGATGTCTTGAAGCATCAATGTCTAGAGAAATTTATGAACCTCAATGACATTTTTATGAGAATTTTGAGGTTTTCAGAGAATATATGATTCACCTGCAAGTGAAAATTCCTCAAAGTTAGAACAACATAGTGAATCTGAGACTATAATTAATTGTAAATCAGAGAAAATTTCTGTAGCCAATGTAGTCTCAACACATTCCAAAATTTCATACTTTGGTTCAAATTCTATCTCCTCCACTTCAATTGGTAAACATTTTGAATGTGTGGAAGGAGGGGCTTCAGAATAATGATTCCCCCAGTAATGAGTTATAACTACCGAGGTATTGTCTTGCAAGACATCCAATATTTCTTTAATCATAATATCATTAGAATTCTCAAACTATGCCAAACAAACTTCTAAAGAGTCGAGAAATTTAATTGAGAGGGGCTCATTCTCCACATTGAGGTCAAGCGTGTCATGTGGGTGGAGTAGATCAACATCAATATGTTTGAAAAGTACCTGTTACTCTTGATTATTAACTTGGACTATAATTGAGATTGACTCATTGGGAAGTTGAACCGTATACTCATTATCATAATCCAACTCTTTCTCACTCTCAAATTCGGCATACTCTACAAGTGAGTTGGGATCAATTTCCTCACATCGTGTTTCTAGATTGAGTTGAGGCTCAACTGAACTAGCCTCTTCCTCATCAATAGGTTGTAGCTGAATTTTTTAAATAGAGGATTCAATCACTTCTAATGATTTTCTAATGTTTGTAAATGATTGTGTGACATGTTGGTTGAATTGTTCTCGAGCATCCATATATTTCTGAAGTGAATAATCTAAAATTGTTTCTGGTTAGATCTCATAAGTAGGGGATCCAAGAGGATAGTCACTAGAATCTATGGTTGGTATACCTCTCCAATTTAAACTCTGTTGCTTCCACAAATTAAAGTCATACGAATCATATGTGAGAGTATTTGATGGTTGTTTGCAAGCATTATCACCCATAATATAATCGTGCAACGTCTTTTTTTTAACTGATGGATGATAATTGTTCTCCCTCATATGATCGCGTATAGACTTCTTAACCGGTAGAATATCATATCCCAGTTAGTTCTTGATCATGGTTTCAGTAAAATTTTGAGACATAAGTTATTTCCTAACATAATCATTTGACAGCCCTTTAACATATCTCTCATCTTCTAGAAGTAGATTGGAGTATTCACGTATCCATCCTTGCATGAACATGATGAAACTTTAATTCTGAATCTAATTCTAAAACAAAATCTTACAGAAAAGTTCAACAATAAGGAAAGCAAGTAGATGAAGTAAAGAAAGATGTTACCAGAAAAGAGGAATTAGAATGAAGATCATATAAAAAAAAACAATTCACAATGTTACTAATGTTAGATAAAGAAAAAAATAAACCCTAAAAATAAAAATCTGAAAATTAGAAAATTCTAAAAACCCTAGGTTAGAAAAATTCAGAAAACTAAAAAAATCTAATCAAAAATAAAGATCAAACCGAGAAAACCTAAACCTAATCGTGTTTAATGCTACTCCCCGGTAACGGTGCAAAAAATTTGTTCACTATCAAAAAACTGGGCAAAGCCGATGGACTAAGGGTGTTTTTAGCTACGGCTAAAATCCGTCGGCATCACCAACGGCTAAAATCCGTCGGCTGAACCCATTTATCGTCGCCCTCCCACATGTTTTGAATGGTAGACGTCCAACCGTCTGATTTTTTTTTCTCAGTTTGTGGTCTATAAGAGATTTATTTAGAGATGATTTTTGGGGATCTATCCCAAAATAATGTGTAGAAAGGGATGGACGGATTGGATGAAACATATCCATCATGATGGGGCCCATAAAGCCCTCCCCTTTCCAAAGCATCGTTTACCGTTTTATTTTTCCATAAAAAATCCGTGAGTTTTGTACAGAATGTAAAATAGTGGTGACTCGTTCATGAAAATAGTGGCAATGATATAAAGTTATCCAGACCATTAAAATAATTTGTTTAGTTGTAGATGTTTAATATTTATAATTTTCTTATATAATACAATCTTAACTATCCAGAAAATGGTCCCTCTTGCATGTACGATTGTTAACAGAGATTTTGTTATAAACAGTGGTAAGCGCACACTGTTTCGTATTTCAAAACTTTATAATATTCAGAAAAGGATTCGTAAAATAACGAGCGCCATCCTCTCTTTTCACATATTCACTTCTTCCCTCGAGCGGCGAGGCGTCTTCTTCCTTCGAGTGGCGCGGCTTCTTCTTCCATCGAGTGGCGCTTGGAGACGGCCATTGCACTGACCCCCACCACCAGGATCCTGGTCCCCTGCATCCTGGTCCCCTCGCTCATTACATTTTTCATAGAAAACGGGATCCGAACTTAGCCGTCGAATATTCCCTGGAATTTCATCAATTCCATGGGCGGCCATGTATAACAATTCTCAGCTCTGAGATTTCCTCTCTCCAACATGCGGTTTGCTTTCTGGCGATCTAGAAATCGCTTCTCCTTGGAAGAACTCAGGTACTCTCTCGCTCTCTCCGCATCTTTACCGTTTTTTTTTTTTTTTCCTTGTGATTTGAGGGTTTCGATTCGGTACCAGATGCTGATTTTCTTTTGATAAAATTTCTAATTTTGGCCCTGATCGCAATCATTTCTGGTGGTGTTTGGATGCGCCGACGATTTGGATTGTGATAATTAGTCTAATGAAGTGGAGAAGTTGAAATTGTAATTAGCTCTGTTGGCGTTGAAGTGGAGGAATTGGTGCTGGAAATTGTGATTCCGTTGGTTTTGAGTTGGACTTGAAATGGTTGGGATTCTGAGTGGCAGTGGATGTCGTTGCGCTATGTTTAAACTGACGGTGGGCAATTCAATGCATCTGAATGCATCTAGAGAGAATTAGAGAGGGGAGGGGAGGGGAGGGGGACTATAACATATGAAAAACCCTAAATATGCGGTTGGATGTGCAATTGGAGTGGATTGCGGACCTTCAGTTTGTTTGAGACGAGAGCACAGAAAATAAATGTTGAACTAGCCGTCACCTGTGTTACTTTTCAGACTGGAAGTGACACAGTTGGAATTTAGAACCTGGAGCTTCAATAACAATGCTAATAAAGGAGTTTTTATTTTAGTTGTTTCCACTTCATAGGGCTGATAATTGTGATTCAATTCAATGGTGCATCCAAACACATGCTTGGATGCGGTTGATCCAATATGGAAATTGTCGCCCATTGTCAAGGATGCACTAATTGAGAGTGTTAGTATGCTTGAATAAGTTTTGCCTTGTACTTTGTTGATCGGGAGTACAGAAGCACATCCAGAATGTAAACAGGTAGTTTGTTCATTCTTCTACTTGGGCCCCACCCCCCATGAAACAGTGACTGAATTTCTACCGTTGAAACCTTCTTTTTGGGGGGGGCGGCGGTTCTAGTTTTTTTTTTTTCGGTTTTTTTAGTTTTTTTTGCTGTTTCCTGTTGCTTTTCCCTTCGGTTTGTATCTCAGTTCAGGGAGTTTCAGTTCGCTATCTCAGTTCGGTTTGTTTTCCACCTTAGCCTCCAAGCAAAACATTTCATTCACCCATGTAGGTCAAGAGGAAAATTCTATTGCAAAAGTTCTAGAAAAGAATGGCATTTTCCTTGAGGCTCTTTGTAATTATGAATTGCTTCGTGCTTTGAGTTTTCTGATAAATCTCTCTCTCTCTCTCTCTCTCTCTCTCTCTTTGAGAAAGAGAGATTAATTTGTTTTGGGCTGTTTTTAGCTCTTCCTTAGCATTTCTTGCTGTAATTCTTTATCTTCTTCTTTTGTTTTTGTTCAATGAAGTTGTCGTTGTTCATAAATGTTCTCTCTTTTGAATTTGTCATCTTGGCATAGATGTTCTATGGTCAATGCATTAAATCACATTTGTGGATATGCTGCCCGTGTAGGTTTTCTGCAATTGATCCGTCTGTAAGTGGAAGAGGTGCAGAACCTGTGTACCAGGATAAACTCACCGGTGAGGGAAATCATGCTTTCTTATACAGTGATTTGAGTTGTAATTTGTAAATGATGCTAGTGAGGTTAAGTTGAAGCATTTAATATTCTAGCATGCTTATTTCACAATGACTTGGCTCTATTTAGACATTGTTGTAGGTAATCATTTGTCAAAGGATGAGTTCTTGAAATTACAAAGGATGAGTTCTTGAAATTACAACAAGGATAAGAAAAGCCCAAGGTATTGCTTGAAGTTCTACCTGTGAAATGAGAACTATCACTTTTGTATGGATGCTTTCCAATTTTATTTGTCTAACCTACACCGCTGAACTATCACTTTTGTTGCCAAATTGGCTTGCTTATCTTCCTTTGGTGCATTTCTTCTCTAATTGGAAGATTCATTCTCATGGTACATGAGTGCTGTTTGTCCTTCATTTGTCGGATGATCGTCTCTTTCACTGGCATTAGCAACTGATATTCCTCCACTATTTTCTTGGCTAGGAGAAGAAGTTGGAGTGGGGCAAAGGCTTAGCTCAGAAGCGGGAAGCTGAAGCAAGGGAGCTTGAGTTAGAATCGGAAAAAGACAAACCATTTGTGCGGACGAGGTAAATTTGCATGCCAAAAGACATGGTCAATTTATATGACTTTTACTTTAGATGGAAATATATCTCACATTGGAGGACAGGTACACTATACACTTGCAAATAGACTCGCTCAAATGTCATTGGAAAATAAATTAATTAGTTATATATACAAAATATATGGCTGGCATTTCTGTCCTCGGTCAAGATAATTTTGTCAAAGGTAGAAATACAAGCAAGGATTTCACTTCAGTAGCAAATTACCCCAATTCAAATTTAAAAAACTAGATCAACCAAGACCATGTATTTAAGTTTTTCCATTGAAAAAACAAAACAGTTACTAAAACAAAGATGTGAATAAAGAACAAGTCAAAAAGTTTTGAAATCTTACATCATGCAAGAAAACAAAATAGGTGCACAAAGATATGCAAAGGGCTGACGACTTGATGTTGACACTTGAAACAAGATGAAAGAACTTCAAGTTTTAGCTCAGAGCAACCAAGATCATCCATTGGTTTTCTCTACATAGACAGAAACTCTACCAGAACAAAGATATGAACTAAGAATGGGTTGAGAAGTAAAAGTTTACACTGGACAACACTAAACACCCCTGATGCCGCAGAGTTCAATGAAGAGCACACCACAAGACCTTCACCAAATTGATGGTATCTGTCGATGTTGATCAGAACCCTATATTTGCTGTAGCATTATGCTCACAGGCCACATAGCCCAAAATAATCAAGGGAATCAGATTTCATTAGTCAACCAGTCACAGGTTGCAAATTGATAGTTAACTCAGTGGAGAAAAATGGAACAATGGCCCACAATCAACAAGCAAAACTTGCAACCATTAAATGGTCAGAATTGTCCAATCACTGTCTTCTGGATTATGGCCCATCCACATGGTGGCCAACCAGAACAATGGTCCCAATCAACAGAGCTCAGTAAGAGGACCAATTATTTGCAGGGCTAGCATGTAAATCGGCCATCGTCCAAAAAAAAAAAAGAACAATTAGACAATGGCAGCCATCCAATGATCACTCGCAACAAATGAATGGTTAACTGAAAGTGGAGCCAAAGATTTACAGGAATGGCGAGCGTAGAGAAAACCTAGAATGATATTGGCGTGGGAATCAAAAAAATTGTCACTTAATAGTGGTGATGAGGCATCGCCGTTCGAAGAAAAAAAAAAGATAGTGACAACATCACTCTGCCATTAAATCAGCAGATCAAAATCAGCACAAACATGACTGACGAATTCTTTGAAAATTTTAAATATATTTGCGTTTCTTGTTTCTCTCTAATCGATGTTTGCTATTTCAGGTAATTTTGCAGGATTGAAAGGAGTTGAAATTTGATATCTCTGCCATTCAAAATTAAGAGTTATTTTAGCAGCATGGAGTATTTTACTCGATGTCAAAAGCTATGTCAAATATAAACCAGGAGAATGGTTATTGTGATGGGGATAATAACATCTGCAGCAGAATGCCTTATGATTCCTTCTGAAGGTATTAAAAGGTACTCCTAAGTACTCATTGAAAATGATTCTTTTTGTATACAATATTACATGGGCTAAATAAGTTCATCTTGAACTCTTTTTTTTTCTTTTTTTTTTTCTGTAATATCACAGACTTGGAGAAGAAATGAGGCCTGTAAAATTGACCCATCTCTGAATACAATTGCGGCAATAATCTGTGATCAGGTACATGACACTCCCATCCCAAATGTGAACCATTAAAATTTGTTTCACGGATCACTTTCACTTTCAATGTGCTTGTCCACAATAGTAAGGGCCATTAGCTGAACTGTCTGATTCATTTTTCACCGATATTGCCAACTGTACATTGGAGCAGTGATGAACTGAGATCAGTTCATTGCTGTAGAATTATAAAAGGGCCTCTTGCATGTGTAGACATGTAGATTATCAGATGTAGTCTTGGGTAACTTGGAGAAAAAAGATTCGTAGATTCGAAAACATTTGATGATCTGGCCTGAAATTCGTGATTGAGATTGGACCATTAGGTAGAAATGAGCTCCTCTCCTTTACCTGGATGTTGGTGCGACATTGTCTGATCTAACTTTCTGCTTTTTGCAATTACTGGAGGGCATGAGTAATGTGGACTGCCAACTTGTTGAGGAACCTAAGTTCAACATGTATTAGCTCATTGAATGCCTGAATCAATCATTAGTAGACAAGATTTCTGTGGCTGCTGATGGGCAAATGGTGTGGGAGTCTTTCCTTCATGGTTCAAAGTCCTCAAAGTCTTTGTTATCTATTCCGGTTAGTAGACAAGATTTCTGTGGCTACTGATTTTATGTGGTTGTTTCTTTTATCTCTCTTATTTTGGTCCATTGCTATTTCAAGCTTTGATGGTGAAGTTCTTTGGAGGAAGGATTTTGCTGACGAAAAGTTGGGGTTAGAAATTCAAAAACTAATATGTTGATGTTGTTCTTCCTTTCTAAAAGTTGCTATAGCTTTTTTTTTTTTTTTCAAGGACAAGTTGCCATGCCTTTGATGTTTACACCTCTTTGTTATTCTCCGTTCCCAACAGATTCTCTAATCTCGATATCTTTTGTCTACTATTCTTGCATCTTAGAGATCCAGAGAATTTTTCAGTCTCTTGACAGTGATGTTATATATGAGGTCCATGTCCACCACCTGCATAACTGCTGCTTATTGGGATTGGGATTCTACTTCATGAGTGGAAATATCCATTTTTTGCTCCTCTTTCTGGGTTTTGTTTGGAAGACAAAAAAGACCAAAAGAAAAGAGAGAATGAGACCCAATCCAATAAATTAGCAGTTGTTTTGATTCTGAGGTTCTCGACTCTTTCAAATAAACATTTAAAAAAAAAAACCAACTTAAAAAAAAAAAAAAAAAAACACTTTTCTAGTAGAAATACACACACTAGAGAACTGTAGCAACTGAGATTCTTAAGAACCTTTTCTCAATACCCATTTCTTCAATTTTTCTAACAAACCCGTAAGAGCTTTTCGGATGCTTAACTGAACTGAATGGCAGGCCACACTTATACCATTGGTGGGCATCCTATAATGACATGATGTTTAGGTTACTAAAAGGCAGGCCACACTTATACCATTGGTGGGCAGAACATGACATGATGTTTCTTCTGTTGATCATCCTATAATGCCTATTTGTATTTGTGTGTATATAATTTTATTCTGCTTTAATGGTAACATGTGATGGAAAAGGAGCTGTTGTGTTGCTTGGATTGCCACTAAAATCTTCTGTTGTTAATTGAGCTATTAGACGTATCTCTGTTGGTAGCTGGCAATGGTTCCGTCGCAGCCTAACAGTGGGCTGTTTGTTGGGTCGAATAAAGGGCGTGTCGTCTCAAAAAGGGAATTGGCTCCTCGCCCTTCTGCCAGAGAAGGGGTACGTAACGTAAAAGCGATGTACATTTTATGTGTAAGTTTGTTCATGTTGGTTTTCTTTAATTCTTGCTTCATCAGATTTTTGAATTTTGAATGTCTAATGATGATTGAACATCTTAGCATTCAACATTTTAGTGGCAGGTTGGCAGCAATTCCTTGCTGAGAGTTTGTTGATCGATTTTTCTAGAAATGGAAATGAAATCTTTTATATCTGAGATATTCTTTTCTGGAAAATGATATTGTGTTGGACACCAATTGATATATTGAAACTTGCGCATTAATGACCTGGATCTACCAGTAAATTCATCCACGTATTCACACTAATTCTATCTTTTCATTTGCAACTTCAGGAGAATATTTCTGAATCTAAAAGCATGTTTTGTTACAATTAAAAAGGCTTAAGGAAAGAGGAAAAAGCCCATTTCACTCTGGTAATCAGTTTCCATTACTGTATTTGTGTAGTTTCATAACAAGCTTTGATATATATTAGCAATCGAGAAAGAAAATTCCTCGGTGTGTAATGGCATGGTTGCAAAAGATGTTTGTATCCTTTGAAATGACAAAAATGGCTGATTACTCTGTCCCATCCATCCTTTTGACTCCATCTCCTTAAGGATCATAGGCTTAAAAATTTTAAGTGCATCGGGTAAGTACTGTGGTGGCTTAGATGATAATGATGATGATGATATATTATGCCAGCAGGTTGGAGAACCATGATCAGACCGTTCAAGCCGTTTAATGAGGATTGTTCTGGTTGAATGCGGGCTATTGCTTATTTCTATCCATGGGTGTTCATTAGTTAACTGTTCTAACTAATCGTGTGACTTTTAAAATGTGTAGCAACATGAAAGGGCCCACCTGATTCACTACTTGGATCTCATTCTGAATTGTAAAGTGTGACTTTTAAAATATGTAGCAACATTCCTGTTGGAGTTACCAAAAGAAATGGCAAGAACATCAGTCCCAACATTTACAATCCAAGGTATTAATGGTCAGTAGACGGACATCACAATCCAAATGTAGAAAAAAAAGGACTACAATTGCCATGACCGCTGGATGTCCACGAAGTGCCTCATTTTCCGAATGATGGATAGCATCCCTGTTATCTTCACCTGGATTCTCTACTGCTAATATATATAAGATGGTTAGATGGGCCTTCATTAACAGATTGAACAGAAATTTCTTCTCACATGAACAAACACCAAGCTATCATCATTTGCTCCCTTGTACAAAATGAACTGCAAATGCACTCCTTGTACTCATTTACCTGAATAAATTTATGACAGTTCTTTTACCTTTATAAGGGACAATCTTGTTTGTTTTAATAAATGGATTCCCCTTTTTCAACAATTACAGATTACAAAGTATGACAATAGGAATCAACTACATTTGAAGGCATCCTCAAGGAGTCATACGTTCAATACCTCTATGTATATATGATTGTAAAGGTCGATGCGGGTCCTTGCTGATAAAATTTGGTTGGAAATCATATATTTAGAGAGGATCAAGAGAAGTTGTTGACAGATATGTTGCAGTACATACTGGGTGTATATTTTCTCATTCATGTATGCTAGTGCATGTGAATAGATCATATTATAAGTTGTGGAAACTGTTCCATGTACAATGTTGTTCATGTGAGACAAATATTCATAACAAGCCTTGAATGTTATGCATTTCTCTGATTCGACCCACTCAGCTACTGTTTTAATCCAGGAAAATGGCAGAGTTAACATGAACAACATATTCTTGGTACGGAAAGAGGCCAGTTGTTCATTCTAAGTCCTTATAGAGTAAGTTTATTTTACAACTGAATGACCTGCAAATGATGCAGTTGCAATCCTACTTCTAATATTACTGTATTTACTCGTGATTTTTCTGGATCGGGCTTATCTGGTGGAGATTATGTCAGCCCTGGTTGGCATGGCAGTAGACAGTATGGTCGTCATGCACATAGATAGAAAATGCTTGCAATGAATGTTTATGAGTACTAGGTGGCCTATTAATGAAAACAATGTCTCTGTCCATAAATAACGCCTGTTTATGATTTGACCAACTTTCAAATATGTACGTCCTTTTGAACCTTCAAATATGTATGCTTGCAATAAATAACGCCTGTTTATGATCAGGAAATACCAAAAAATAAGAAGAAGAAGAAGAACTACAAGTGACAAAAAAGAAGTTTCAAGAGAGACGGAGAGGTGGAGCCGACGCTTTCGGAGTCCGAACTCATTCTTTTGAAAAATAGAAAAATGGGAATATTAGTAAATATGGATTTTCTTGTTAAGAAGAAAATGGAAGAGATGGATTGAAAAAACATAAAAGTGATTTTTTTATTTTTTTCTTCTTTTTTGCTTCAAGAGAGAGACGGAGAGGTGAGAGTGGGGAAATTGAGGGAGAGAGTGGGGGAATGAAGTGGCCATGTAAGATTTGAAAATAACGAGTGTAGTTTGGTTTGAAAATGACGTTTCGCATGCGTGGCGTGCGTGTCTATGAGAAGTGTCTACGGACGCGGATTAGCTAATGAACGCGACAGTAGCGAGTTTGCAATAGATTTTTGTTTGACGAGTTCATCATTTGGGGTCCCACCAAGAGCCAAATCGGGTAGTGATATGATTAGGAAGGTTTCCAGTTTGGGCTTTGGCTTGGAGTTCTTGAAATTTTCTAATCTAGAGTTCCAAGATCTGTTTAAATTAGTTTCTTTGTAAATTCAAGTCAAAGATAGCTTCTAAGTTTTGCTGGGTTTGCAAGTTACCTTATTGAGAAGTTTTTCTTTTTTTCTTTTTTTAACAGCCAATCTAAGTTGATTTCCTTCCAATTTTAGATTGTGTTAATTTTCTGATTTCAGGAAAATTTTACATGAATTTATGCATGTTATGGGATGTTTTATGTTTAGAAAGTCATGTTATGGCAGTAAATTGAGTAAGAGTTGTTTTGGACTCTGACAATTGGGCTTTGGGAGGTTTGCTAATTGCACATGCGTCTGGGGCCCTGCGCCCCTGCCGATCCACATGCAGGTGCACATGCTTAGCCATTCTTGTAGAGAGTGTGCCAATCAAGATGGTGAACTGACAATGCGCATCTGGACTTCAAGCAGTAGCCGATGTTGTGACAGCAATAAAGTCTGGTTTTTATGAAATTGGTAAGTTCATTCTCTTGAATATTCATGTTCATGCTTGTGAAAATGTTAGTCTTTGAGCTTCTATGATGATACTTCTCTTCTAAAAATTCATAGGCATAGCAGCTGGAGTTGAATCCATGTCCATCGATGTTGGAGCTCATAAACCTACTTTCAATCCTCAGGCATTGCTAATCATTTGATTAAAATTATGTTTCTTCTCATAGATAAACAAGCATTCTGAATGACTGATTTACTGGATCAAAGGAGTTCTTTAATTTTCTTTCTTCAAGAGATCGTGCAAAACAATTTCAGTTTTTACCATTACCCATCTTCTGATGCATCTGATGGGGCAGGTTCATATCCGTCCAAACCAAGATGCTAAAGACTGCTTGATTCCCATGGGAATCACCTCAGAGATTGTGGCAGAGCAATACAAAGTGTCACGCCTTGATCAAGATAAAGCTGCTGTAAGTTTCCACTGTTCTTCTCTTTGAAGTGAATGCCTCAAACATTTTATAGGATATTTGAGTATTTGTAGTTCAAACAGTCTTTTTTCATTGCTCCTTGGAATGGTACAAGGGTTGTTGGACTACTTAAAGCCTCTTATGTATGCTTTTGTTTCTTTTCCTTAACAGCTTTTATCTCATAAAAAGGCTGCAGAAGCTGCTACTGCAGGAAAATTCGTTGATGAAATTGTCCCTGTATGCACAAAGGTTTGGATGCAACGGTTTTTTTCTCATTGGAAACATGGTTACTAAACATCCAGATCTCCAGAATGAAGACGAATATTGGGACTTTTTTGCAGGTCATTGATCATAGAAGTGGCAGCGAAAGATCAGTCGTAGTTTCAGCTGATGAAGGAACTCGGCCTGATACATCGCTATCTGCTTTATCTATGCTCAAACCTTCATTCAAAGATGGTGGAACTACCACTGCAGGTACAACTCCATTCATTCATGGAGAGCCATTTCTGTCATTTCGAGCTGGCTATCCATTTTAATCCATTTCTATTTTCAGGCAATTCAAGTCAAGTTAGTGATGGTGCTGCAGCTGTCATGCTCATGGAATGAGAAGTTGCACTAAGGAGATGCTTGCCAATACTTGGGAACATTCAGGTACTCTACTCATTAGAGGAATCATCAAATCATGATGCACCAAAACCTGAAGTGTCCTTGTATGCTCATTCCGTTCAAGTGGTGAATCCAAACTGTTGATGTGTTCCCTCACACAGGATTTCTCATCATCATCATATCATCTAAGCCTTACCCAATTAATTGGCGTTGCCTACATGAATCCTGTTCCGCCATTCCACTCTATCAAGAGCCATTTGGAATGTCGTGTTGTTCAGATTCATGATGGAAGTTATGGCGTAAGTTTGACACTGGCTGCAAACACACTACTCTCACAGGTGTAATGTAATAGACTACTACATAGGTTGATTACAATCAAGCGCTATCTAATAGTCTATTACATAGGTTGATTACAATCAAGAGTTACGTTGGATGTTCGATATGTTAGAAGTATTCCAGTTTGGAAGATCCTAGCCATCCAGTTTTTGGCCCACCATTGCTGCAACTCTTCTTAACGATTTATTCTGTGGTCGTTGGTTACCTAGGATCTTCCAATCTGGGAGACTTTTTGGTCATCTGCCATCCATGGTGTGGCCCGTCATATCAGCAGTCTAGATCACTGAATCGTGGTCCTTACCTGTGCAGATGGGAATCCTTGGCTAAATGTATTGAATTGAATTTTCGTCCTAGAAATCCATGTTGAGAGTTTATGACAAGGACATGGTCTAAATATTTCAATATAAACTGTTTGTACCCACAAAGCTTTAATAGAAAACCCAAAGCTATGAAATACATGTTGGTAAACCATATGATAGCCCTTGATTGGATTTCTCTTTACCAGCATGAGATTAGGGATGCAATGAAAAAGAGATTTGACAGTGAGACAAACAACACTCAATGAGGCTCAATTATTTTACCTAGTCATTGATGCCTTCCCAAAAGATATGCTGCATGTTCCAGCTTTCAAAACCTTGACCATAGCTGTATGAAATTGTGCAAGAACTCCACCCTGCTCATCGTCTTGAATGGTCTTAAAACAAGCATCTGTGGCATCTCCTTGGTTTTAAAATGAAATTTTCTGTAGTTGTTCATCATCATCTAATGGCTTGTTTGGGTGCAACTTGAAAAATAAGTTTAATATCAATTACATATTAGAGATCATTGTTTAGGGTGCGTTTGGTTGCATGAAAAATCATTGGATTTCATGATATTAGAGTTTTGAGCTTGATCAGACTAAGTTGGGTGATTGATTCTGTTCATCACCTTATTCCATTTGGGCTGCATTAGGAGTTTTGGCCATGTTTGGTTGCAGCATTGATATTTGGTGGAAAGTCCGAAGGGATTAAAATAATGCAATTTTGTTAAACTTCTCTTATTTCTTTTTTTTTTTTTTAAAGCATATATCCAATCCAAATATTTGGAATTTGGATGATATATATTTGATTTTGATTTCTTCCTTTTTTATTGTGTAGACTTACCTTCTCAAATAGGTTGGTTCGTTTAGAGCTTTGGAGAAATGGGTATATCTAGTTTTGAATGTACGTTGATTAATACACATCAATAACTAGATATACCAATTTCTCCAAAGCCCTAAGGAACCAACTTATTTGAGAAGGAAAAGTCTACACAATAGAAAATGAAGAAATCAAAATCAAATATATCATTCAAAATTATTAATTTTTAATTAATGAGAATCGCCAACGGTTTTTAGCCGACGCACCCTTTACCGATGGACCTTGCGTTGGCTTAGAGCTATTGGGGAAGGTCATTGCTGACGGTTTTTAGCCGTCGGCGTTGCCCTGTTTTTTGGTAGTATCATAACCTGTTTAGGGTCGCGATGCAGTAATAACTCGATGAGATCGAGGTCGAATCCACGGGGAATGAGGAACACGGTTTATAACAAAGCTAAATCCAACTTGGTTGGATTTTAATCCAGTGATGTAAAAGAAAAAAAAAAGAAGATAAAACACTAAGGATCAAGGAATCCACTTATAGTAATCTCAACATCAATTTGCTTCTTCAATATAAAATAATACAACTGGAATTAAAGCCCTAATCTATCCACTTGGATGATAGAGAGGTTAAACTATTCACAAGTATTAAGATGAATATGATTTCAATTGACCGGTTCTTCCATTAAGCACTCAAATATCAATCGCAGAGAATCGAAAGCATCTAATGCAGCCCTAGGCATCATTGGATCAATCAATTATACAGATTGATTCCTTCTTTAAATAAAGGCTAAACAATTGCTAAATCGGAGCATTCATTGTACCTGAAGTGCACAATGAATTCAAAAATAAACAACTTAAAGACTTTCAAAGTAAATTCAAACTAAACCAATCTACTATCATTATTCAAAGTAATAACATTGAATTCAATAAATTAAACAGTGAAATTAGCTACAAGCTTCATTCCTTAGCCTTAACTAAGAGATTAGCTAGTCATGCTAACTAAAAAATAAAAGAAAAACTAAAAGATCTACTAGAACTCATGAATAAATCGAAATAGAAGAACGTTGTTGATGCTCTACGTAGGCTCTCTCCATTTTCAAACCATAGAAGATGATTAGAAATAGCCCACGGACTCATTTAATTAGTTTTGCAACTCAGAATTTCACACTACCTTGGAAAAGTTCAAAAACTGCCTCAAATTTATATACTCTACGCATCTTCGATGACAAACTTCGATGTCATCGGGGAGGTCTTCGATTGCACCTTCGATGTCATGGAACTGTCTTTGATGTCATCGAAACTCGTCCAAAACTGTCCATCGAGTTTGAGCTCGAAATTTCCAAATTGTCAATGCCATCGAAGTGACTTCAATGTCATCAAAGTGTATTTTTAGAATTATTTTAGGATTTTCTCTTTTTAGACTCGGAATTTCATAATATGATTTTTCTGGCCAATTTTCAGTATTCATTTTCTTCACTTCAAATCTTAGATTCCCTTCATTCCTTGGTTTCCTTAGATATTTGGCATGTGAATTATTCATTAATGACTTCCAAATCTCCAATTATTTATTATCTTCTTTTAAACTTTAAATCTATCCTTTTAAGCGCATATTCATCATAGTCTTTCAAATCACTTCGCATGACTAAAACGTACATAATTAAATTGAATTAACACTTAAATGCTAGGAAAACTAATGTGATTGAAGGGTTAAACATGTAATATTTGAGTCTTAACAGTGTACCTCTTTCCTTGGTGCATACAATAGTTGTCTCACGACAAGTGACTCGCCATGATCCTGCGAAATCCAATCTGTCTCATCCATTACATTCTCCACTGCGTGCTCTAATCCATCAACAGCTAAGTCTTCATCGACGTTTTTAGCACTACCATCATTGATGACAAGGTTTGCCACTTGTCACTAGGGGTAATTGTTTGATAGGTAACCTGGTTGGCCACAATGATAGCAATGGTCGGGCCTTAGCCGACATAGGGGTTCGGGATCATATTCACACCAACAATAGTCGTTACGCCCCTTTGGGGCCTAACTTTCCCACTTCCTTGATATCGGTTCACGGGTGTAGGAGGTTGAGTGCACGCTCCTACATGTTCTTTTCCTTTGTCCTGTGAAGCTCTCCCTAGGAGGGACCCACCGCGATGACCCTGATGGTAAGATAGGTTCGTGTGTCGGGACGCTCAAGTTGTGCTTCCGCTTAGGTAGCCAACTTGATTGCATTATTCATCATCCACATGGGGTGCATATAGACCGGATCATGGATCGTCATACGCAATCCACTGTTGAATCGGACAATTTGTTGCGATTCGGTTTTGACTAAAATGTTACATATTGTCAATCGTAGAATTCTTCTACGTAATCTCTCACCGACTGACTATCCTGCCGACAATTTTGGTATCGTTAGAATAGTACTTGATCGTACTCATCAAGGAGGAACCACGTGCGTAATAGTTGCTTCATCTGCTGTCATACGCGGATATGTGTTTTCATATGTCTCGTCCGTGTGAGTTGCAGTTACTCCCACCAAGCTGAAGCTTCGCCCTTCAACTTGCAGGCCATAAGCTTGACCTTTTTCGCTTTAGGAATTTTCATATATTCAAAGAATCGCTCAACTTCAGAAAGTCAATCGAGGAAATTCTCAATGTGAAGTCAGCCATTGATGGAAAGAAGATCGACCCCTATCCTGAATTCTCGATCTGTCCAATCTGCTTGATCGCGGCCTTGTTCGGGATATTGGAAGATCATGTTGTCGACCTCCTCATCGCTAGATCCCACCCCTTCGGGAATGATCATGTGGTTCACTACCAGCACCGTCCTGCGATCAGTGCGATTACGAGTTCCAACATCTACTGGGGGTGGATTGCCGTCTTGTACACATAACTTCCCAAGGCCTCTATCATGTGATCGATGACAGCTTGCAACCCTTGCATGACTTTCCGATTCTCTCGCTGCGTCGCTTCGAAAGTCACCGCTATTAAAAGAAAATTCCTCGGAGCATCGTCTATGGGAGTGTTGCTCAACTTGTCGTTAGAAGTCATAAATTCAAGCAGAAAGTCTCACTCTGATACCAATTGACGCAGGGATGGATGTGATGAGGTCGAGCACTGTCTTCCTCAAGGATAACTACATCGAATCCACGGAGTTTCTCTGAACTCCTCACAGAGATTCCTAGAATCCATGAAGGAAAATAAATAATTCTAATAAAATCGAAAATAACTTGATTGATGATAAAAATGAGTTTACAATTCTTTAAATAATGATATCAATTCTAAGAAGAAGTTTTATAATCAAACTCCAACTTAAACTCTCTAAGATCGTGACTTACTATAAATAGTAAACTAACTATTTATAGATGGTCACGTTATTCCCTAATTTTTTTAATCCCTTTTCATATTGGACACGAGTCCTAAAACTCAATGGATCAAAAGTTATGATCAAACTAAAACTTACTATAAATAGTAAAAATGGAAGTAAAATGGTTGGTTGGCTAAAGTAGCTTCTCCTGCCCTAAAATTATATATGGTATGTCCAATAACTCATTCGGTTTGTGAAATATGCCTGTTTTAAGGTTCCGACGGTCCGGATCACTTCTGCCTCTGATCTAGTCCATCTTGGCCATGAAATTGTCCGCGACCCTCTCTACATCAGAGTGAAATTCAGGGGCCACCTGCTGATCATATGTGATATACATTGATCGGTTTTGATTAGGAATCAGAGACTGCATGGGTTTCTTCAGTTGGAATTGTCTCTCGGGGAAGATGGTCGACGTCAATGGCGTCTCTGTGCAGAGCTTGTATTGATGTCTCGTTGCTTCTGGAGGAGCTCAGGAACGCATGAAATCGAAGGTCCGGAGCAGTTTAATCGGTGGGTTATGCGTTTGAGGAGTGCGGCTATCGCACGCCGTCGATGGAAAGAGATGGATCTTCTGGTGTGGTTTGTGGGTCTTTGGTTGCTTTCATTATGCGATGCGTCGGATGGAGAATGAGTTCGGGGTTTGGATGGTCCAAACCTGCTTGGTGAGGGGCAGTGGATTGCGTACTGAGTAAACTCTGTGGGGTCCACCGTGGTTTATGTATTTTATCCGGTCTGTCCATCCATTTTACAATATCATTTTAGGGCCTTAGCTCAAAACCGAAGCATATGTAAGGCTAAAATGGACCACACCACAGGAAAAAGTGTGAATTGAATTTATACCCTTGAAAAATTCTTGGGAGCCACATAAGTTTTGGATCAAGATTAAATTTATTTGTTTTCCCTTCATCCATGCTTGTTTGATATCATGAACAGTTTGGATGAAAAGTAAACATAACTGTAGGGCCTAGAAAGGTTTCAACAGTGGAAATCATTATTTACACTGTTTCCTGTGGTATGGTCCACTTGAGATTTGTATAAGCTTCAATTTTGAGCTCAACGCCTAAAATTAGATGGAAAAACGGATGAAAAGTGTGGATAAACCACGTAAATCCACAGTGGGCCCAATTGAGTTTACTCAGTACGATAAGAGCGTACTGAGTATCTCTCTGTGGGGTCCACTGTTATTTATTTATTTTATCCACTCCATTCATCTATATTAACAGATAATTGTAGGGCTTTAACCCAAACAGAAGCATATACAAAGCTCAAGTGGACCACACCACAGGAAACAGTGTGATTGAACCTCTATCATTGAAAAATTTTTGGAAGACACACAAGTTTTGAATCAAGCTGATTTATGTGTTTTCTCTTCATCCATGTCTTTTTTATCTTATGAAAATTTTGGATTACAAATAAACATTACTGTGGGCCCTAGGAAGGTTTCAACTGTGGAAATCATTATTCCACTCTGTTTCCTGTGTCATGGTCCACTTGAGCTTTGGATTTACTTCAATTTTGGGATCAACCCTTAAAATTAGCAGGAAAAATGGATGGACAGTGCGGATAAATCACATACATTCACAGTGGACCCAACTGAGTTTACTCAGTACGATAAAAGCGTACTGAGTGACTCAGTACGCAATCCGATTTCTTGGTGGGGAGAGTCGTGTACGGCTTTGCCGTTGATGTTGAAACGGAAGGAGTCCTTGTGTTGCTCGGATTGCGGATGATAGGTGGGGTCCACTGTGCTGGTGTGAGAGAAATCCAAGCCGCTCATTAGATTCGTCAGATTTGAGATGGATAGGAGGCAAAAAAGTTGGAGCAAAACTACGATTCGAGTGGGACGCACAACAGGGAATGGCGACGGAAAATTCGGCCGACAAGGTTTCTCTAGGGTTCTAACCTGATGGACAGTTCAGATAAAGCGATGGGTCCCAGCATGATGGACGGCTGAGAGGAGATGGTTGTGGTCGATGCGGCTGCTGTTCCAAATGGAAGGGAGAAAATAGGGAGTTGAGGTCGGGTCAACGCGATCAATTCACTGGCCGTTTTTATTTATTTATTTATTTTAAATGGGTGCAGTGGGCCCCACTAGAGATACTTTTGGAAAATCAACTCGGTTCATCAGATTTGACACGTTGTCTTAAGGTATAGGCATAAGAATAAGGTAGATCCAAGGCTTAGGTGGGTCACAAATGATTCAACGAAGGATAACTACTATTACATGTAAACTTGCGATGATGAAGGGTCACGGTGAGAGACAGTCTGTAGATTAGTTTAATCTGACCTAGAAGGGTATTATGAACAGTTTAGATTGATATAAGATGGAGTTATGACGTATAAATTTGAGAGGAAAGAGAGAGTACGTATATGTATGTGTACAAGCATACGAGGTTGAAGTCTAGGTTGGATGTATATATGGATTGATTTAGTGATCCAATGTTGGCTTACAGTAATCGGACGGTCTAATGGTGAAATGGACGGATGGGTGTCTTCCTCTACTGATGTGTAACTATTACGACCGTTGATTAGAATAGTAATCGATCGAGTATACAATGACATATTGAGTATCGATGGTCGTTGTGAGGTGCACAAGGGTATAAGTGTATGTACTAGAGTGCAAATGTAAGTGTGGTCCTCCTAAAGGTACAAGTTCAATTTGGGATGTATATATACCAAGGATACACAACTCGTGTACCTATACAAGCGCACAAATTTTCAGGGTACCTGGAATCCAAAAGTTAGGATAATTTGTGATTTAGGTGGGCCATACTCAGGAAACACTTTGGAATGCAGGCATTGCCTGGCCTCTATTTCCAATCATATGGTCCACTTGAATCATAGATGGGACTGATTTTTTAGACCCACACCTAAAACGGGTTTAGCAACTAGCTAGTAAATGGTATGATTTTGGAAATACTTCAAGTTAATACTAATATAGCGTTAGAGGTAGGGGTGCACATCGAACCGGTAGAACCGTGGAACCGGACCGGAACCGACCAAACGGTCCGGTTCTAGAGTGCGCCGGTTTCGGTTCCAGTTCCAAAAATTAAAGAACCGTTTACTTCGGTTTGGTTCTGGTTTGGGGGTTTGTAGAACCGATTCGAACCGTGGAACCAAACTTAGAACCGAACTGTAGAACCGAACTTGGAATAGAACCGTGGAACCAAACTTGAAACCGTGAGTTTACAATATATTTTAGTTGTATATTTGACTCATGATTTATGGTTTACAATGCACCCTCTCATTCTTTTCATAAATGTATTTTTTCATGCCATATACTATATCTAAACCATTCATCAAATGGATCACAACATGAATGGACATGGGCTAAATTATAATATTGAACATGCAATTGAGCTGGATTATAAAAAGCCCAGAACTGTGGAACCGATCCAGAACCGAACCAGTTTTCACAGTCCAGTTCCAGTTCGGTTATAGGGTGCTAACGGTCCGGTTTCGATTCCGAAAATCCTAGAACTGTAAGGAACGGTTCGGTTCCGGTTTCACCCCAAAATCGGACCGAACAGAACCGTGTGCACCCCTAGTTAGAGGTGTACACGAGTCGAACCAAGTCGAGCTTGGCACAACTCGACTCGGCTTGGCCACTTGCCCACCCCAGCTTGAACTCGACTCGGCTCGGTCCTCGAGCCTGACTGGTAGGAGTGTACATCGAGTCAAACCGAGTTGATCTAGCCTCAGCTCGACTTGGCTCGAACACTGGCTGACCTCAGTTCAAACTTGGTTCGGCTCGGTTCTCGAGCCTAACTGGCCAGGTCGGCTCGGTTCGGTCAACAGCTTGAGCCGAGTTTGAGCCAAGATCGAGCCGAGTTCGCCATTGAGGCATTTCCACAAACACCTGAACTGCAACTTCAAAAACTCATAGTTTTACAAACAGAGGCAATGGTTTTACAGGTGTTTTATCAAACACCTTCTAAGTAACATAAAAAACCAAACAAAGAAAGAGAAAAAAGGTATTTGTTTAATGTACATACCTTGCTTGCCACTGGCCAAACCTTCCTTGCCACTAGCCAAACCTTCCTTGCCACCAGCCACATCTCGTTGAGTCATTTTATCAAACAGTTGGTGAGCAACA
The DNA here is from genome assembly GCA_021015155.1 of Magnolia officinalis. Classification (NCBI taxonomy): domain Eukaryota; kingdom Viridiplantae; phylum Streptophyta; class Magnoliopsida; order Magnoliales; family Magnoliaceae; genus Magnolia; species Magnolia officinalis. The sequence goes on from JAJHSJ010000005.1 coordinate 88,240,197, forward strand.
TCAATAACAAAGTAACTGAGCCACCAAACTGGTTCGATCCGAGTTCGATTCGATCTGGATTCGATCCGAGTCGAGTCGAGTTGGGGCCTGCTCGAACTCGACTCAAACTCATTTTCGTGCTAAAAAAATCAGCTCGGCTCGGCTCGACTCGAACTCAGCTTCGAACCGAGTCGAATCAAGCTTTTTTTAGTCGAGTCAAGCGAGCTAACCGAGCTAGCTCGTTCGTGTACACCCCTATTGACTGATTAGCTCGGCTCGGTTCGGTCAGTAGCTCGGGCCAGTTCGAGCCGAGTTTGCCTCTGTGGCATTTTCACAAACAAATGGACCACATCTCAAATTCTCACTGTTTGTAAAACAGCAGCAACAGTTTTTATAGGTTTTTCATCAAACACCTCGTAGGCAACATGAAAATCAAGAAAAATAGGTAATTGTTTCACATACATACCTTCCTTGCCACCAGCCGACACTTGGTTGGGTCATTTCATCAAACAGTTGGTGAGCAACATCGATATCAAAGTAACCGAGTCACCGAACTGGTTCGATCCGAGTCTGATTCAAGCCAGGTTCGATCCGAGTTGAGTCAAGCTCGAACTCGGTTCGAAAATTTTTCAAGATAAAAAAATTAGTTCGACTTGGCTCAAATTTCGAGTCGAGTCGAGTGAGCTAACCGAGCTAACTCTGCTCATGTACATCCCTATGTAGTGTCTTGTTTGTGAAGTCCTTCTCTTCCACGAAGGATGAGGTTTTCGGTTTGCTAAAATGGCTAAGAGGGAAAATTAGAAATTAGACTTTTTATTTAATGTCCATACAATTCTAAAAATGTTTGGTTAAATATGAAAAGTCAAAAGATGCTTTTATAATATCATCAACTTAGAAGAATTTTAGGGAAAAACCCCAAAAAAGGTATTGGAATATAATTTTTCTATCATAAGGTGGTGTGTTTTGAAAAATTCCAGTATTATTATCTTCAGCCGACTTAACTAATGGACCTACAGCTAGCCCCGTTATCTTTGTTTGACTTGGCTCATCCATCTAAAGTCGTCTGAGCCTAAAAGTCAATGTGAATGTAACCTGTTGGATCATCCAACTAAAGTCGTCTGAGCCTGAAAGTCTGTGTACGACTCAGCCTGAAAGTCTATGTGAATGTGACCCGAAGGTTCCTTGAAATACTAGTAGGTTGCAGTCGCGATTGCGTAAGTGAAAAACATTTAACAAGTGCCAATGTAGGGTGTACGTGCAAGACCATAGTCTTTCTGAAGCTGGCCCCACCATGTATGTATCCTGTCGCAAAAATATTGGATCATCACCCTAGATGTATGTGAAGATGATATGCATATCAATTGTATCTGCACGCATGTAGTCATGTATAATCTTAAAATGTAGGCGCAACATGTGGATGAAGATGGGCCACAGAAGATTGGCACCATCCATTTCCTAATCATGTTTGGCTATTTCTCATTTTAATTGACCATTTGGTGGCCCACTTATCTAATGGTGAAGATCGATCCGTAATTAGGCTCAATAGATGCCAACTAAATTGAAACAGGGAGAAAGATTTTAGTCTTACCCATGTTCCAGAATTTACCACCATCCATATCAACACTTGATTTGAATGGTAGAAAACTCATTTTATAAAATAAATAGTTTTTTATAATATTAAATTATATATATATATATATATATATTATCATTGATCCCCAACAGACACGGATTCAAGCAATTGATTTAAAATCAAGGTTTGAAGGGTCATCTACAACCCATGCGTGTCAATATCGGTGAGCAATAATAGAGAATGGTCGCATTTAACAAGAATTCTCATTTTACCAATAGGTGACATAAGAAGGTTCTTTTCAGGGGATGAAAGTACCAAATCACACCAGTAGCCAGTTCTCCTTTTCTAAAATCCATTGGAATAGTTCATTGTGGGCTTACTTGGTTTGTGTTTGACATCCAACCGTTCAACATGTACACCTGATCATGCTGATTAGACAAACTAAAATCATATGAATCCTGTCTGGGGTGGGCTGGGCATGAATTTAGAGTTTTCTAGCTGGTTTAATCATTTTTATGTTTGCGGTTACTAATATTGGATCACCTTGATTTTTCATTTATTTGATCATTATAGTAGGGTACACTTGTTGGAAGGGTTGGATGTCATACAAACAACATGTGGACCCCACAATCCTCAGCTTTAGCACTCTTTAGAAGAAGTAGATGAAGACATTTTGGCGCCACGCATTTTTTTTGTAAAAACAAAATCTTCTAAGGAAATTTGCAGTAAAAATTCTGATTTACAAATGTTTAATTAGTAGCATATTTCATGGCATCTGGTGGGGGTTTATAGACCATTTTATCTAAAATTTAGGAATACAGGCCATAATAATAATAATAATAATAATAATAATAATAATAATAATAATAATAATAATAATGATAATAATAATAATAATAATAATAATAATAATAATAGTAATAGTAATTGTTGTTGTGCAGGATATGAGTTTGCCTCGAATATCAGGGCGAGTTGCGGGCTATTCATGATGGCCTATCCTTTTGTCTCCAACAAGGGCTGGCTAACATCCAGGTCGAATCGGATTCTCAGACGGTGATTAATTTCCTTCAAGATTCTTCTAAACTGGGTTGGAGGTGGAATTATTGGATTACCAGAATCCGAAACCTTTCTAGGTTGGGCCAGATTGTTTTTACTCATGTGTACAGAGAAGACAATGGGTCAGCGGACGGTATGACTAATTTGGGTAGTGTCAAGCAATCAGCTTCCGTTTTTTACACCCTTTCTGACCTCCCTCAGGAGATTAGGGGTCTCCTTTTCCTCGATAAAGTTGGGCTGGGAGCGATCAGGAAGCGTGGCCTTAGGTAGTCTTTTGTATTGGCTTTTTTGTGCAGCTTGGGGCTTCCTCTTGGCTCAGGTTGGGTGCCATAAGGTGGACGGGTCTTGTTTTTTCTTTTCCTTACGATAGGTGGCCCCTAGTCTTGTTTTATGTTGGCTCTTAGAGCCGCCCGAACTTCTTGTACTTGTTTGTAATTTTGTGAATGCAATGAATATGGCCGAGATTGCTTTAAAAAAAAAATTTGTTGTTGTTGTTGTTGTGAGGAAAACTGAACTGGTCAACTGCATGGAAAGAACAACTGACCATAGGAAGAGCACCAGAGCGAGTTATCCAAAGTGACAAAAGGGAAAAAGATTGGAGAGCTCGAAAGACACTGTCAGGGAGATCCTCTAGGCAAAGAGACCGACCTCGAGTCGAGCACCTCGAGAGACAGGGCTCGGGAGCAAAGAGCCCTCCCTTGAGCTGAGTAGACTGACCACCGATAGGGCAGAGCGAGGATCTCAGATGATACCCTGCTTCGAATCAAGAAAAGAAAGATTTGGCACAATTCTATTTGAAGATCACGCCGACTGAAGCAGGCTTGGCGAGGCGATACTTTCAGAGGTAGATCCCCATCCAAATAAGAACCCTCTTGTAAATCTAGCATATCTCGCTAGGATATGTAGGTCTTGAAGCCACCTAAATATCCTATAAGTACACCCATTGCGATGAGAGAAAGGTAAGTTCCAAAAACCCTAATTCGAGTCTCACTTCTACTTTTAATCTGCCCGCCTGACTTAGAGATTGGAGGGTCCCTGCACCACAAACGACAACCTTGCTGTCATTTACATATTGTTGATGCAGGTATGTGTGCATCTACGAGCGTTGCACTTATCCATCCATATTCAAGCAATAACGGTTAGGCGTCATTTGTGGGAACGACATCAAAGCCATTAGGTTCCCATCAATATCAACGTGAATCACCATTCTTCCCATCTTCCCCCTCAATGGATAAAAGGAAGGGAAGGGCATTGGCTACGACCGAGCCTGTGCATGGAGAGCAACCTGAGAACCCTCAACCCCCGATCTTTGCACCATCACCAGTAATAGAGGAAAGATCCCGAAATTGGGGAAGCTGGCTTATCTCCCTCAAAAATCAGGTAGGAGCTTTGACCGACAACATCGACCATATCATGTGACTACTAGAAAAGCAGCAGGCGCTTCTTGCTGATCAACACATAGAGTTGGGAGCATTAACTAAACAATCTCGCCCAGTACCTGTACGCCCTGAGCCACACGCTGCGAAGGCATGACCAAGCGGAAGCATGCATGTCCTAACACAAACCCTGGAAACCACCGAGGTCGCCGAGTTATATTTGCGATATACACTAAAAAAAATAAGAAGGCGGGCTTGGGGAAAGGCTCTGGAGATCACAACTGAAAATGAGGTTCCCTAGGGGCAGAAATGAAAGAAATTCAAGATTAGATTGGGGATATTCAATAAGCCATCCGAGAAAATGCCCGACCTCCGTTGACCTCCTTCTTAAACAGACAGAACCACCATTTACGGATGATATCATGCAAGCCCAATTGCCGTCCAGATTCTAGATGCATCAAATATATTCAAGTTCGGGGGATCCAATCGAACATTCGAAATCCTTCAAAGCTGGATGGGGCTTCACGGTGCTTCCGGACTTGTGATGTACAGGACGTTCTCCCTAACGCTGACTGGAGCTGGCCAGAAGTAGTATAGGCACTTGAAGCCAAAATCCATTAGTTCGTTCACTCGACTTAGCAGGGCGTTCACTACCCAATTCATTTGGAGAAAAGACATGAGAAAACCATTGACCTACCTCCTTATGATAACACAAAGGGAGGACTAACTCTCGAAGGATCATATCATTCGATTCAAATTTGAGGCTATCCAGGTAGACAACTATTTTGACCAGGTCGCTCTCACGGCCATGATGGTCGGTCTTAAGTGAGGGAAGTTCTTTTTTTTCGATTGGGAAGAATCCCCTAACAACTCTTGCTAATCTCCTCAACCAAGCTCAAAAGTATTCTAACGTTGATGAGTTATTCAACATGCACACATAACTACTCGAGGTGAGAGTAGCTCGGCAAGAGACAAGAAAAGGAAGGGAAGGAGGCACCCGATGCTAGATCCAAAACGAGAAATGATGACGATTAAAGTAGTGTTCCCTGATCTACTCAACCCCCGGAAAGTCGGTTTCGTAGATACACCCCATTAAATACTATGCTAGAACAGGTATTCATGAAGGTAGAGATAAGAGGATTTTGAAGTGGCCAAACAAGATGAGGGCTAACCTGGAAAAAAATTAATAAGAATAAATATTGTCATTTTCACTGGGATAATGGTCATAATATGACTGAATGTTTTGACCTCAAGGAGGAGATCGAATCCTTTTACCAGAGGGGATACTTGCACTAGTTTGTTAAAAGTAGTAGAGAAGATTGACTAGCTACGCAGCAGGAACGATGTGATGAGAAGACTAACAAGGAAGCAATATGCAAAATATGCGCCATCTTCGGAGGACACGCCGGGGGTGGAGATTCAAACTGTGCATGCTGAGCCCATGCACAGAATGCAAACGGTATCGGCAGAGAGCATTATGTAAACCTCATCAGGCAAGATGCCCAAGATGGACTCATGCAACGTCACTTTCACTGAAGAAGACGCACGAGTGATCCAATATCTCCATGACAACACATTAGTGGTCACCATGACCATTACTAACCATAGAGTATATCGGATATTGGTCGATATAGGAAGCTCGATGGACATTTTATTCATAGCCGCCTTCGATAAAATGAGAGTTAGAAGGTCAAGATTACGACCTGTGTGAATCCCCCTACTCGGCTTTGCAGGGGAAAAAGTGACCTTCGAAGGAAGTGTTCTTCTACTAGTAACGCCGGAGATGGTACCAACCAGGTCACCACCGTGATCGACTTTCTGGTGGTAGACTGCCCCTTATATTGTACAATGTGATCTTATGTAGGCCGTACTTAAATGCCATACAAGCTTTAGTCTCCACCTACCACCTCACTATGAAATTTTTGATCGAGTATGGGGTCGGCAAAGTCCGAGCTGACCAATACGAAGCTCAACAATGTTATTCAAAAACTCTCTGATGGAGGGCACAATAATAACAAGTAATGTAAATCACCACCCTGGAGCCTTGAGAAGATACCATCAAGAGAGGATCGCTGGTGGAGGATCTCGTTATGGACAACTCGCTAAGGCCGACCCATCTCGCACTATCCATGTTCGGTCACTACCTGAACCACAACTCCAGGTAGAGATAGTTGGTCCTTTGAAACAACACGCCAACGTGTTCTCCTCGTCATACCAACATATGCCCGAAATAGATCCAAGAGATGCACTCCATCGACTGAACTCAAACCCCAACCACAAGCTTGTAAGGCAGAGAAGATGAGAATTTAATCCAGAAAGGTATGCACCAATCAATAAAGAAGTTGATAAGCTCCTTAAAGTCGGATTCGTTGAGGAGGTACATTATCCCGACTAGTTAGCCAATGTCGTGCTAGTGAAGAAAGCCAACAGAAAGTGGCGAGTCTGCATAGATTATATCAATATAAATAAAGCTTGCCCCAAAGATAGGTTCCCTCTCCCCAAGATCAAGCAGCTGGTACCACTGAGCATTCACTCCTTAGCTTTATGGACGTGTATTTGGGGTACAATTAAGTAGAAATGACCTTCGTTACTGATGGGGGATTGTACTATCACCGAGTAATGTCGTTTGGACTGAAGAACGCTACTGCAACGTATCAATGCTTGATGAACAAAATATTTGGCAAACAAATTGGGAACACAATGGAAGTTTACATGGGATGACATGCTCGTCAAGAGCTCATTGGTAGAAAACCACGTGGCTAACCTTAAGGAGATGTTCAGGATCCTAAGAAAATACCAAATGAAGCTAAATCCAAGCAAATGTCCTTTTGGCGTCAGCTCGGAAAAATTCTTAGACTTTATGGTCCACCAAAGCGGAATAGAAGTAAACCCTAACAAAATCCGAGCTCTCTTAGAAATGAGTTCTCCTACCACAACAAAGAAAATTCAGCACCTTACGGCCAGGGTGGCGATTCTAAACAGGTTTGTTTCCCAGGCCACAGATAAGTGCCTGGATTTTTTTAAGCAATTAAAGGAAAGTAAGAGATTGACCTGAACGGAAAAATGTTAGCAAGCATTCTAACAACTTAAGACTTACTTGGGGTCCCCACCATTGCTCTCCAAGACACAACCTGGGGAAGGGCTGCTGTTGTATTTAATTGTATTGCCAATAACAGTCAACTTGGCCTTAGTCCGAGAAGGAGGTGTCCAATGACCCGTTTATTATGTGAGTAAAGCCATGGTTGATGTAAAAACACGCTACCCAAAGATAGAAAAGCTAGATCTGGCATTGATCGTATTGCCCCGACATCTCTGACCTTACTTCTAGGTTCACACCATCGTTATCCCGACCAATCAGCCACTCCATCAAATACTGCAGAAACCTAAGGTGTCAAGATGGCTCACCAAGTGGGCAATTGAGTTGGGCGAATTCGACATTGTATACCGACCAAGAGTAGCAATCAAAGGGCAGACCGTCGCCGACTTCATTACAGATTTCACTCACCCCACACTTCAACAACAGACAAAAGTTATGCAAAGTGAAGGATCGTAGGCATGGACCCTCCAAGTAGACGAGTCATCAAACACTCAGGGAAGTGGAAAGGGATTGATCTTGACTTCACTGGACCAGGCAAAGCTCTAGCATGCCCTGCAATTTGGTTTTTAAGCCTCCAACAATGAGGATGAATATGAAGCACTTCTTGTTGGCTTGAGATTGGCCAAGGAGATGGGAGCTAGGACAATAAAATTATACAGTGATTCCCAGCTAGTGGTAAACCAAATTACCACAGAATACCAAGCCAAAGGAGAAAAATGATTGCTTATCTAACCAAAGCCCGGGAACTGCTTGAAGGATTCGACAAGTACGAGATCATACTAGTCCCTAGATTGGAAAACTTTAATGCCGACTCTCTATCTAAGCTAGCCTCAGCCATCAAAAACGACCTCGCCATGACTGTACCAATTAAATTCTTACCCAAGCCAAGTATCAGCCAACCCGACCAAGAAGGCTCTCCCAATCAACCATCCGCCGAGCTGAATGGACTTAATCGCATGCTACCTACAATAGGGTGAGTTACCTGATGATAAATTGGAGGCTTGGAAGGTCAAGTGCTAATTTGCTCGATACACAATAGTGGGAGATGTCCTATACAAAATGTGATTCTCACTGCCATACCTAAGATGTCTACGGTCGGACAAAGCTGAATATGTATTAAGAGAGATCCACGAAAGCATCTATAGAAATGATCATTCAGGTGGGAGAACCCTATCCCATAAAGTTTTGAAAAGGATACTAATGACCCACAATGCATGAAGACGCAAAGTATTTCATGAGGAAGTGCGATAAGTGCTAGCGCTTCGCAATAGTACTGCGACAACCACCTGAGCAAATGACCCTAATGAGTGGGCCCTGACTCTTTTCACAGTGGGGGGTTGACATCATAGGACCCTTGCACATGGGTAAGGGATAGATCAAGTTCACTATCATCGCTATCAACTACTTCACTAAGTGGTCTGAGGCCGAACCTTTAGCTCGGATCACCAAATAGAAAACGATCGACTTTATCTGGAAAAACATTGTTTGCAGGTTCGATATTCCCCACACCATCGTTACCAATAATGATAGGTAGTTTAACAATGCTCGGTTTTGAGGATTATGTAAAAAAAAAAAAAAAAAAAAAGAAAAAGAAAAAACTTCTGCATTCACAATGCTTTCGCCTTATCTTGGTATCTCCAAGCCAATGACCTAGTAAAAGTAATCAATAAGATCATAAAAAGTCACCTCAAAACCAAACTCGAAAGATTCAAAGGAACTTGTGTCAAGGAATTGTCACATGTTTTGTGGGCATACTGGACCACTGCTCGTTCAACCATTGGGCACCGGGAAGACCCCATTTTCTCTAGCCTTTGGTGCGAAAGCAGTAGTCCTAGTGGAAATTAGAATCCCCTTAGGCATATTCAACCTAGGGGAAAACAATGCACAAATGATGTTGAATCTTGACTCGCTTGAAGAACTCGGGAGAAAAATGCAAGTGAGGGTTGCCGCCAACTAGGAGAGAGTTGCTTAGTATTACAAGTTGAGGGTTAAAGTGCGAAGATTCAGAATAGGAGACTTGATACTCTGAGAGAGATCTTTTAAAGTATCAAGGAGCCCGGCTTGGGAGCCTTAGGACCGAGCTGGGAAGGGCCCTACATGGTCACCAGTATAGTCTAACTAAGAAATATTGATTGGATCGGACATGTAGGGGAGAGCCTTATCCTATTCATGGAATCCCGAGCACCTAAATATCTACCATCAGTAGGAGTGGACCTGGGAAATTCTACAAAGACATCTTAGCGTACCAAGTTGACAATTCACCTCAGGTGACCGCTACTTGTAAACTCCCCTTTATGAATGAAAGAAAAAAGTTTATATTTTTGATCATCAATCTACTGAATGACTAACACAAAACAAATGTATGCACACTACACTATACATGAGGTAACACAAAGATTCAAGCAAAAATTCCCTTTTTATTAATAAAAGAAATTATTACAAACTCTTTGTCTAATATATATAATATATATATATATATATATATATATATATATATATTATATATATATAAAATATATATATATATATATATATAAAGAAGCCTAAGTCTATGGGAGTTCCTCAGCCTCAGGAGCGACATCGCCTAAGTCTATGGGAGTTCCTCAGCCTCAGGAGCGACAACTTTCTAGGACCTCAGCGGCATCTTCGTCCAAATAGCCCAAGTCAAGCTCGAGGTATCGGCATTGAACCTCTTCGCGGTAATTCTGGAAGCCAGCATTGAACATCTCCTCTAGCTCTACCACGTACTCCTCAGAGGCCTTGTAAGCCTCCAAAGCATCCGCTTCTCTCGCAAGAATGGCAAGTTCGACCCTCGCCACCTTGGACTTGGCTTCCTGAGAGCGCGCTTCCATCTCGACGACTCTAAATCCGCCCTCAACTAGGCGGGCCTTTGCCTCGATGGCCTTTGCCTCCAACTTAATGACCTTGGCCAACAGGTCGACCTTCTCGCATTGTTCAGTGGCCAGATGAGAAGCACTTGCCTCGTGGTCCTCCATGGACACCTTGAAGGCCTCCTTGAGGACTTTGACCTCCGTGTGGGCCGCCGCCTGGTCTTTCGTGGCCATCACCAGCTCCTAAGACTTTGTGATATGTAGCTCAGCTCTGGTGGCTCCAAGCTTCCTATTAGCGTCGTCCACCTGATTGTTCAGATCAAGTGAGAATTGACGGATGGTATGAGCCTCAAGTGCGCCCTGAAAAAAATAAAGGAGAAGGACCAGGCGTACCAGAAGAAAGCTTTGGCAAAAAAGATCCTTGACTGAGGAACGTTCGAAGAAAGGATACTCAAAAGTTGAAGAAAGATGCAGGTTGACAAAGCTCAGTCTTTGCACAAACAAGTTGATAAACAATAAGGGGGAAAGGCAATATCTATATAGTCCCTGTGGCGACGCATTTATTACTAACCAAAGCCATGTGGGCTTGAGGAGATGCCTCAACTGATGCACCCCTCCACGTGACAGGGTTAACCCAAGAGAGACCATGATGACCCTGGCAACAATTGTTGATGTAGAGCGGGTCGCGGACAATTACATGGCAAAGATGGATCAGAAAAGGCCCGGTCGGTGACAGAAGTGATCTGGACCATCAGACCTTAAATCAGGCGTATCTCGCAATCCGGGATGAGTTAGCCGACGAAAAATATATGATTTTTGGGGTAGAACGAGCTACTTTAGCCAACCAACCCTGCTATGCAGGGTTTGGAACGCTCGGAATTGCGAGAAACCCCTGATTTGACGGTCGTTTCCCTATTTCAATTTCGTTTTTACTATGAATAGTAAGTTTTAGTTGCTTATAACTCTTCATTCCGTCGGGCTTTAGGAGTTGCGCCCAACGTGAAAAGAGCTTAGAATATTAGGAGAACGGGTTGGTGAAGCCAAATAGGACACTTACTATTTTGGCTGAAAACTTGCGCACTAGTAGACATCACGACCGTCTATAAATAGTAAGTTTACTATTTATAGTAAGTCGCGAATTCTAGGAGTCCTAGTTGTAGTTTGATTCTGATTTCTTTCCATTGCTTAGTACCCTTATTTAAAGGGTGTGAACCTCGTTTTTATTCATTCATTAATTTATTTCGAATTTATCTAGAATTTATTCTATTTTCTGCTCTCTTTTCTTGTGGATTCAAGAAGTCTCTGTGAGGAGTCCAGAGAAGTTCCGTGGATTCGGAATAGTTATCCTCTTGAGGAAGATGGTGCTCGACCTCACGTCCTCCCCTGAGTTAATTGTCTACCTGTGATTCATTCGGGGGCTGAATGTCGCTTGCCAATTAAAGGGTGTCCCCTCGTACCTTACAATCGCCATCACATCTTTTTCGAATCTCACGTTGGGCGTCGACTTTTCTGTTTCCGCCTTCATTATTAAACAACAAATCTAAGTTCAACTTGAATTTTAAAAAAAGGGCTGCCCTCATCATTAAACGACAAATCTATGTTTGAGTCAGGGGGGGGGGGGGGGGGGGGGGGGATCAGGATTACTCACAATTTAGTATTCAATTCTCGCTCTTCCAGACTAGTTAGACTTCCACTTCCTAACTCGTTTGTCTGTTATGGGGAAAACCGAACTGGTCTGTTGTATGGAAAGAACAATTGCTCATAGGAAGAGCACCAGAGCGAGTTCTCTAAAATGATAAAGGGTAAAAGCTTAATGAGCTCGGAAGGCACTGTCATCGAGATCCTCCCAACAGAGAGACTGACCTCAAGCCGAGCACCTCGAGAGACAAGGCTTGGGAACAAAGAGCCCTCTCTCTAGTTGAGTAGACTGACCACCGAAAGGGCGGAGCGAGGATCCTAGAGGATATCTCGCTTCAAATCAAGAAAGAAAATATTTGGCTTCTATCTGAAGATCATGCCAAGAGAGGCGGGCTCGACAAGGAGATACTTTCGGAGGTAGATCCTCATCTAAATAAGGACCCTCCAAATCCAGCATATCCCACTAGGATACGTGGGTCTTGAAGCTGCCTAAACATCCTATACGAACGCCCATTGCGATGAGAGAGAGGTAAGCACTAAAAACCCTAACTCAAGTCCCACTTTCAATCTACTAGCCTTACATAGGCATCGGTGGGTCCCCGGACACAACCGGCACACAACCGGCACCCTGTTGTCCTTTACGTATTGTTGATGCGGGTATACGTGCATCTACAAGCGTTGCACCCATCCATCCAGATTCAAGCAATAATAATAATAATAATAATAATAATAATAATAATAATAATAATAATAATAATAATAATAATAATAATAATAATAATAATAATAATATAACAACAACAACAACAACAACAACAACAACAACAACAACAACATGTATTTATCAAGAAGTGATTCAAAAATCCTTGTCGAAGGACTTAGAGCTTCACATATTTAGAGGTTCATTCACACAATCAGGGGCGTTTAGATCATAAGTTACTTAAATAAGCTATTTATGTCTCAAGTAGCTAATCTTGATTTCTACTTATTTAACTTTAAATTAAAAAGTTATTTATAATTGATTATCTACTGTTGTAAGTAGAAAAAGTTACTTATAATTGATTATCTATTGCTGTAAAAGGAAAAGTAACTTATTCGTTGGTATCCAAATGAGCCCTCAGAGAAACCCTTCAGGTGGTTGATGCTTCTATGGAACTACCCACTTTTTATTTTATTTTATTTTAAGAATAAGATTCCCAATTGGAATTAATTAGATGAACTTAGATCATTAATGTCGTTAACAATTATATTAGTTATCTTATAGGAAAGAATCTTCATTGAGATGGACACCCAAGGCTTCCACGTATGATAGCATGAATAGATGACCCGGTCTAGCTGATCATTTTGATGGATAGTCTCAACCTGTATCTATAAGCATACGCATGGGTCCCACTCAAGTGGATGGACCCATGGACCCATGGGTTTGTCTGTATCTCCACTGACGGATGGACCCATGGGTTTCCACTGACGGATAGAACCATGGGGTTTATTCTCCTCACTTTCATGGCCAACGATTACTCCGTCCATCAGTTTTTGCGAGACCACAATAGCACGGGTTCTAAAACTCAGGCATATCTAAAATTCACGTGGGCCATACCACACGAAGCAACATGGATTGAACAGCCACCATTGGAAACTTTGCGGGAGCCATGCAAGTTTTGTATCCCGATGATATTTGTTGCTACAGCTTATCTGAGGAGAGTACCCTTTAAAGGTTTGGATGGCATATAAACATAGGATTATTACCACTCAGAAAACTGTAAGTTCTACAAATTTTCCAATGGTGGGCGCGTTCACTCTCCGTTGTTTCATGTGGCATTGCTCACATGAGTTTTAGATCTGCCTGATTTTTAAATTACTGTCCTATTATGGTCCTGAAAAACTGATGGACAGGATGGATTTGTCACGGTAATCTCCATGAGCCCTCACAGCTTCCAACAGCAGGGAACACGGGGATATTTCTATGCCCGACCGGGCACTGGCAATCAGCTTTTATGAGGAGAAATGATCTCATGCATTCATATACTAATTACCATATGCACCAGCTATTCGTGGGCTAACTCTGATGCATGAGTAGATTGAAAACCATGGACCTGATGGACTCTTCTTGTTTACAGTACATCCCAAGAATCATCCTGACCAAAATTTAGGCTGGCAACAACATAGTAATCAATGTACAATCATGTTTAAATCCTATAAATTGTATCTGGATCCTCTGCATGCCACAAGCAGGAAAATCATGCTTGTTGCAATTGGACTACATCATCATACACTTAGAGGTGTACGCGAGTCGGCGCAGCTCGACTCGGCTCGGCCACTAGCTGACCCCAGCTTGAACTCGGCTCGGCTCGGTTCAGTCAGCAGCTGGGGCAGTTCAAGCCAACTTTGAGCTAAGATCGAGCCGAGTTCGCCTCTGCGGCATTTTCA
>JAJHSJ010000005.1:88254273-88391548 GCA_021015155.1 Magnolia officinalis
TTCACCGTTAATTACTTGATTTTCTCGGATATCTGGCGTGTAGATTTTTTGATCTCGGTCCCCTGGGATCAGTCCATTTCCTTGGTGATTTTTGAGCATTAAATCCATGCTTTTAGTATCCTTTTTTAGTTTATGCTCTTAAATTCACCTTGCAACACAAACACGATTAAAATAGGCCATTAAATAGTATCATGTTCGTAAAATCAGGTAATAACTGGGGTCTAATATGCAATATTTGACCCTCAATAGGGCTTTAGTAGGAGGTCGTGTCGGTTAACTGTGATAGCAAGAGCGCTATTAATTTGGCTAAAATTTTTATTTATCACTCACGAACTAAACACATTGATGTTCGTCACCATTTTAAACAACAGGTGCTTGAGGAAGGAGGCGTAACTTTGTAGAAGATTCACACCAGTGTAAATTCGACAGACATGCTCACCAAGGTAGTGTACGACTTCTCTAGTCTTAGCGATGGCGTAAAAGGAAGACGGAGTGTGCACGAGAAGCATTAATGGAGCTATGATGCAAGACAAAGATAAGAGAAGAGGACAAGAAGTTACACAGTTGATGATTTAAGTCATGGTGGATATTGTTGTATTTGATGTCTTTAATTAAGTTTTATGTTTCCTTTTCTGTTTAGGATTCTTCCCAAGGTTATATATATGGGTGTAAACAGAATTAGAAAATATTCCTAGGGGTTTTCAAATTCATGTAAGGGGCTCAAAGGGTGTAGCAAGGGTGAGAATATTCGAGGTTAATTGAATCGGGTAAGCTCTTTCTCTTTGTAATTTTGCTTTCATAGTGTTCTTCTTTCACTTTATGCTGTAGTTTTTTCCCTCAAGGGTTTTTCCACGTTAAAATCTCTGTGTTCTCTTTGTGTTTGCTTGGTGCTATTGGATTGCTATCCTAGATTCATCTCTGTGTGCTTCTGCGATCCCCCTAATAGGGCCTCATAGTAGTTGTAATCGATACAAATATGTTTGGGGTCATATGCTTGGACTGTGCTACCTATGTACATAGTATTTAGATAGACATAGACTCTATCTAGTGTGAAAATTTCTAAGGGATGAATAGTTGTGAGGGGTTAAACTACTCGGAGCTATTTAATTTCTATAAATAGAAATCTTACTTCCCTCATTTACACGAATAGAAAACCCAAGTCTTGTTATAGAGTTTCCAAAAGGGTGTAAGGCTCGGAAGATCATGGTCATCAATCCTCATCCAATTAGCTTACCACTATTTATGTATTTGAGTTTAAAGTTTTGTAATATTCATAATTGATGCATAGATGACCCTTTATTCCACAATACAGGTAAGTCAAATTAAACTGTCTAAACTTTAAACCACACAACCAAAAACTCTAAAATAATTTAGTTACTTGAGAAATGGATTGGTAGAGATCTGTTGGAGGATTGAAATGAAAAATAATCAAAGGTGATGATGCATCAAACATTTTTGCACTGATATAGTCAATTTAGTAATTCTCTTTATTTCACTAATTATCAAGTCAGGCCCAATGACTTGTCAAGTCAACCAAACCCACTTGCACCAGTACTAGACCGGAGGTAAAAACTTTAAGGCTCACTCGGATGCAAATAAGGACGTCTCACTAAAAAGATGTCCCAGGCATATGGTGACCATTGTGACCAGTATTTCAGGTTTGTCTGCAGTTATTCTTGCAGTCTTAACGAAGTAAAATAGCTGTTTTGTCTTTATAACGGTTGGAGATGATGTATGGCTTGTGTCTTCATAAAGTTGGAACATTGTGTCCCATACATAATCAGTTTGGTGCATTTATGGTCTACTTGCATTACATACATGACATGCATCCTACTTGTTAACGCCTCACATGCGCCATCATGTGCTACAATCTATATTCAAGTGGCCAAGGTCCTTTTTCTCTTGGGAAAGTCCAAAATGTAAATTTTGGTGATACTGCTGAAAAAATCAGCAGTTGAGTTTATATATATATATATATATATATATATATATATATATATATATATATATATATATATATATATATCAAGTGGCCATGTACCAACGTGTACATGTGTTATAGATCATCATCCATCTTCAAGTCACGATACGTAAAAATGTTGTAAAATAGATCACCAAATTCAACAACCAAGGCCTGTCAGAATAAATTTTTTAGTTATTTGATGGTCCAATTTTTGGTTTAGTTATTCAACAGGCAAGGGTTGTCGAATTTTTGAAATTTGTGGACTACACCTCTCTCTGGCAACATCCTCTCCCTCAAGTCCCGAGTCCCTCATCTCTCCTTCCGCTATGTACTCTCTCTCTCTCTCTCTCTCTCTGACAACATCCTCTTGAGTCCCGAGTCCCGAATCTCTCCTTCCTTTATGTACTCTCTCTCTCTCTCTCTCTTCTCTCTCTCTCTCTCTCTCTCTCAACCACACCATCTGGTTGTGATTGGATCTTCTGCATTTGTGTGCCATGCACAACACGGATATACATCACATCTTCACCATGGGATCCCACAATGTGGGCCCCAGCACGCATTCCAAAAGGATAACATGCATGTAAGTTTTTAATAGTCAATCATCACTGGTGGGTCTACCTAAGATTTGGATCATCTACAATTTTGGGAGAACTATACAAATGGATGGACAACGTAGATGTAAACCACATACATCAATGGTTATTATCATTTTCTCAGTGTTATTTTTGGGTTGTGCTCTATCCATAAGTGGTCAATGATTTGGATGGCTGCAGCCCCACCATTTTTAAAGTGGTGTTGAACTATCATTGGAGTCTGTCTCTTTCATCATTTGTACATAGAGATGCTCTGGTTACAGACCTATGAGCCCATGATGATGGTATTTTGTTTTAGAATAAAGCAATCTGGTCTAACCTGCCTTTGTTGTAGTTTGTGCAAAGAAAATATGAAAATAAAGAAAAATATCATTACTAATGTAGGGTTTGTTTGATTGGACCAATTATCACGAAATTCATGATGCTCTACAACATATTAGACTAATTATATGAAATACATGATATTTGGTGCAACCAGCATACCCACATAACACTAAAAAAAGATTTGATGACCGATAGTTTAATTAAGGATATATGGTCCTTGATAGAGCAGAATAGCATAACAAGATTCATGTAGCTGACCCCAATCGATAATACTTAGATGATGGTTATGTTAGTGCACTTATTTGTACACCTTGTTTATCATTCACGTGCTTCTATATGTCAGAGAGTTAGTTGAGCCCTTATAAGCTGAAGATCGAAGACACATGAAGACTAGAGCATTAAAGAAATGAATAATAGGTAAATGAGGTACCTTGGTGACCCCAACCTTGATCCAAAACAACCCTTAGCTTCTAGACGATCCTAACATATATAGGTAAACTCTGTTGATCATCCATTATCCTTAGAACCAAAATTGGAACATAATAAGTAAGAATAAAAGAGAAGCAGGCTGCTGTAAAACAAACTGCCCAAACATCAGCCATCAAGTGATCTTCAATCGATCCAAGATCAATCGGGATCAAGCGATCACTAAGGGCCAAAACTGTCTAGCAATCTTTTCAGGTAAATCTGAATTTTGGCTGATCGATCAATGACCCTCGGTCGATCGATCGATTGAGGGTAGCCCAAATTGTCCAGTATGCTTTTATGGATATAAGCTAGATCTGGCAAATTGATCGATAGGTTGATCAATCGATTGACAATGTCGATTTCTACCCATTTTTTCACCGTTGAAACTCATCTCTTTTATAAAGGGCATTCTTACATTGGGCTCTTTGATGGGGTTTTAGTGTAATAGAAACTTAGGAGATTCCCCACTCATATCTCACATTGTTAGCCTTTAACTCCATGAGATTTAAGTTATCTTCCTTGTGATTCATCAATTGAAAGATAATTCCAACCTCAATGAAGAAGATGAATTTGATCTCCACCTTGTTCTAGTGATTAGACTTGAACCCATAGTAAAATCATTGTTTAAATCCATCTAGGTGAATCCCTTAAGAATTACAACATTCACATGAGTTGTAGGAGATTCACCCAACCTCCGATCACCTTGGTCACCTCAATGGAGCATTGCATGTAAAGTGTTTAATCTTGGAGTTGAAGCATTGTCAAATAATCATCATCATCAATGATTGGGGGAGCATATGAGGAGTGAATTCAAGCACGTAAGAGCTTTGAAGAAGCCACTCAAGAACGACGTATCAACAGAGCTCAATTTGACAATTAGGTATCATGTATGAGAGTCTACACTCTCTTTCCTTGTGTAGGATTGAGGGTAAGAGTTTGTGACCCAAACTGATAAGTTCTTGCGTGTGACCTATGTTATTGTTGTGAGATGTCTTAAATCTGAGTCCTTTCGCAACTGGGAAGCGGAAAGGAGTTTCGCGGATTTCGTGTTGCAAGTCCTTTCGCAACTAGGATGCGAAAGGAGTTTCGCGGATTTTGTGACGCAAGTCCTTTCGCAACTGGGATACGAAAGGGAAGTTGCCAAAACTATAAATTGGGGTCCCTAGGGCTATTCTAATTTTTTTAAATTCCAAGACTTCTTAAAGGTATTCTAAAGGGTTCTAGGGTTATCAAAGGGTGTAGCAAGGGTGAGATTCAAGGTTGTTCGAATCGGGTAAGTCTTTTCTCTTTGTAATTGATGCTTTCATAGTGGTGATCTGTCGCTTTGTGCCGTGGTTTTTTCCCGCAAGAATTTTCCACGTTAAATCTGTTTGTTCTCTTTTCTTATGTGTGCTTAGTGTCATTGGATTACCATCCTAGATCTAGATCTGTGTGATTCCGCAGGCCAAAAATTCCCAACAAGTGGTATCAGAGCAATCGGTTGGGGCACAGATCTGAATCTGAGGGATTAGTAATAATGGCAAGCGCTAGGTATGATATTGAGAAGTACTCAGGGAAAAATAATTTTGAGTTATGGAAGATCAAGATGATGAGTTCCTTAATCAAACAAGGCGAAGATGGTGCTCTTGAGGAGCGGAAGTCCACTATGACTGATGGTGATTGGAATACTTTTGATAAGAAGGCTTTATCATCCATCCGTTTATGTCTCACGGATGAGGTTCTCTACAACGTCATGAGGGAGAAAACTGTGGCTAAGTTATGGGCGAAGTTAGAGGATGTCTATGCGAAGAAATCCTCTGAAAATTGCCTACACTTGAAGCGGCAGTGGTATAACTTCAAGATGGTAGAGGGTGGAGATCTGGAGGCTCACATCAGCAACTTTAATAAATTGGTTTGCAAATTGCTAGATATGGAGGAAGTGATGAAAGATGAAGAACAAGCATGTATGTTGCTGAATTCTCTCCCGACATCCTATGAGTCATTCAAGGACACTATGTGCAGCATGAATAAAACCCTGAGTATCGACACTGTTATCTCAGCCCTTCAAGGGAAGGCTATGAGACAGCTAGACAACAACATGGGGACATCTTCTGATGCAATGTTTACAGTGGGTAGAAATTCTGAACAAGGTACAGGTTCTTCAGGTTCTAAATCCAAATCCAAGGGCAAGGGCAAAGGAAAGGTAAAGTGCTGGAATTGTGGGAAGGAAGGACATGTGAAGAGGGATTGCGAAAATCCTAAATCTAAGAGGGAAGATTCTGAGGCTTCATGCAGGGAGGCTAACACTTCCACGTCAGAGGAATCGAGTGGATGTGATGGTGATGTTTTGTCTGTGTCTTCGCTCAGACGGTCATACGATGATCGTAAGGACGAGTGGATGCTAGACACAGGGGCATCTTTTCACATGACTCCTCATCGGAGTTGGTTCACCAGCTATAGGGAGTGCGATGGTGGACAGGTGTTTATGGGCAATGGCTTTGCCTGTAACGTTGTGGTTGTTGGTACGGTGCACATCAGGATGTTTGATGGGGTGGAACGTACCTTGACAGATGTGAGGCACGTTCCTGATTTAAAGCAGAATCTGATTTCTCCTGGTGTACTTGAGGCAAAAGGATGCAAGTACACATGTATTGATGGTGCTCTTAAAATATCCAAGGGGGCACGGGTAATCATGAAAGCGCAACGACTCGATCATGTTTACAGGTTGATCGGGAGCACTTCAAAAGGTGGAGCTACAGTGGATGTAGCGGATTCCACCTCTGCACATGTGTAGCATGATGGGCATGGCCACATGAGCGGGCGGGGCAAGAAGGCTGAGACGTGCGGACAGGGATACAAAGCAGGTGGAGCAGCCACCTGTGTGAAGAATCATATGGCATGATCGCAGGATATCGGCGTGGTACATGGACGACTCTAATATCGCAGAGGACTCATCTTCTATTCTGATGGCTCTAGGTGAGCCTGGTGTTGAGAAGTGGGAGGTGACTATGGGCGATGTGATGGATTCGTTGTACCAGACCGACATATGGGAGCGGGTGGAGCTTCCAGTGGGCCGGTGAGCGGTTGGATGCAGGTGGACCTTCAGAAGGATACAGTATAGATACGGGGCGAGGTTGGTAGCGAGGGGTTATTCTCAGAGAGAAGAGATCGGCTTCTCAGAGATATTCGCGCCGACGGTATAACAGGTATCTATCAGATCCGTGATTGGCGCTGGTTGGCCAATGTGATCTTGAGTTACGATGTGATGCAGAAATAAGAGAAGAGGTCAAGAAGCTACACGGTTGAAGATTGAAGACATGGTGGAGATTGTTGTGAGATGTCTTAAATCTGAGTCCTTTCGCAACTGGGATGCGGAAAGGAGTTTCGCGGATTTCGTGTTGCAAGTCCTTTCGCAACTAGGATGCGAAAGGAGTTTCACGGATTTTGTGACGCAAGTCCTTTCGCAACTGGGATACGAAAGGGAAGTTGCCAAAACTATAAATTGGGGTCCCTAGGGCTATTCTAATTTTTTTTAATTCCAAGACTTCCTAAAGGTATTCTAAAGGGTTCTAGGGTTATCAAAGGGTGTAGCAAGGGTGAGATTCAAGGTTGTTCGAATCGGGTAAGTCTTTTCTCTTTGTAATTGATGCTTTCATAGTGGTGATCTGTCGCTTTGTGCCGTGGTTTTTTCCCGCAAAGATTTTCCACGTTAAATCTGTGTGTTCTCTTTTCTTATGTGTGCTTGGTGTCATTGGATTACCATCCTAGATCTAGATCTGTGTAATTCCGCAGGCCAAAAATTCCCAATAGTTATTGTGTAGGTCGGATTCACTATACATGGTTGTGTATGTGTTAGTCTCCATAGAAAAATCCAGAGGGAGTAATTGTAGGTTCTTGGACTAGGACCGAGATCGTTGGTTAGCAAATAGAAAACCAACTAAAGTCTCTTGTAGGAGCTTCTAACGGGAATGTACGTTAGGTTCTTATGTAGATCCGTAGTTCATATGTAGGGCTGTAAGGGTTGTAGGTGAACCTGATTTAGAACAGCTGATAATGAATACCAGTACGCTGAGGGAGAGTGTGTTTGTCAGGAGTGGAGTAGAGGAACCAAACCAATTTACATGCTAGTGTTTGAGATTGCCATTTGAGCACTTTTCTAATTATCATCAATATTATTGTTGAGTTGAATTATATGTATGCATGATTAGAAGAATGCTAGATTGAAATATTTAGCACATCCCACACACATCTACACTATCAATTATAGATTAGTTGCCTAATTGGTTTGTCTGGTGTAGTCCATGTGATTTGACTCACTATTGGCTTGGAAGCTTTAATTTTAAATTGTTTTATTTATTTTAAATTGACATATTAGTTTAAGTAAGCAATTGAGTTTTAGTTGACAAATTTTATTTGGTCTTAATCACCCCCTCTCTAGGATAATTATTCATTTTATAGCTCCGTCAAGCTTTCGTACGTAGTCGTGGTATCTTTTTATGCAATTTCAAATAATGACAACAACGATGATGCTAAAAATAGTTTATTATTTCTTTTATTTTTCTTCTAAAGTTGAAAATTAAGAATCTTAAATTCAGCCCTTTTGCTTAAATTCGGTCATCTTGATCGGAAAAAATCAAAGTTGGTCGAGGTGGCCAAACTCGACCATCTTGGTCGAAAAATAACAAATTCGTCCATCTTGGTCAAACTCGGCCGTCTTGGTCGAACTCAGTGTCTTGGTCGAAAAAATGGTAAATTCGGCCATTTGGTCGAACTTGGCCATCTTGATCAAAAAACATCGAATTCGTCCATCTTAGTTAAACTCAACCATCTTAATCGAGAAATGGAAAATTCGGATGACCTGGTTGAACTCGACCATCTTGATTAAGAGGAAGCAAATTCGACCGTCTTAGTCAAATTCAGCTATCCTGATCGAGAAATGGAAAGCGCGACCATGATAATGGATACTGTTGGTCAATCCATTCTAAATAAGGCTTATGGTTGACCGAGGTAGTAATACGGCCGAGAACTTGACTTACTAATTCTTGTTCTAATTGTATAATTTGGTCATGATTCAAATAGTGAGATTCCGACCATTAAAGGTGGTTCAGGAACTACCTGGATTTGTCTTTCATGATACAACGAATTCCCAAGGAAGTATTGCCACCCCAGGTATACCCTAGTTTCCTTCTTCTGAAACAACATTCCTAACCTTCGCCTGAAATCAACGGGTGGTGGAATACTCCTCACTTCTTTTACTGGAAGTGGTATATTCAGTTGTGGAAGAGGTATATTCATTTGTGGAAAAGGTATGTGTTGTTGGCGTCATGGGTTGTACCAGTGGTGCTACTGCCAAATTTCCAATAAAACTATTATCGACCTGTTGTTGAGGTGTCATAGGTGTTCTTTTCGCAAAGAGACCCGTCAACCGATTCATGCTCTCGGTATGGCCAACCATCCACCTATTAAAGGCTTTAGTCTGAGCTTGAAAGTGTTCTACGATGTGCTGAATCTCCCTTATTATATTATCTATCCTGACTGATATAATCTAAAGAAGTTCAAGATAGGATGTCGATGGTCTATCTGAATTTGATGGAATAGACACCAGACTAGGTGGTGGATTTTTTTGCTCAGGCACCTGTTGACCTTGCAACTCCTACTCGTGAGTAAGAGGCTTGTTGGCTACAACAACATTAGAAGCGGCTATTAAAGCATTATGACCACCCCATTCAACTCATGATTCCGAGAAATTACTACACTAGTAAGTATACATGTGTACCAAAATCATTCTTTTTATATAGTCGGTGCAAAAATGAATGTCGATGACAACCAAGTAGTTTTTTTAGTCTCACCGGGCATGCCAAAAATATTGGCACTTGCCAAAATTGTTACACAACCGATGCACAATGAATATTTATGGCAAGCTAGTAATTTGTAGTGTGTGCCAAAAATATTAGTGCTCTAGTTTATTTATATCACATGTAACATGTGCGGGTGTGCCAGAATCGATATAATAGCTCGACTCAAACCGATCAACTTTGACACCAAGCGCCGAAATAAGTAGATACGTCCAATTTGAATGTACACGACCAGATTTTGAGAAGATCGATCGCTTATTAAACCACATGCAGAATTTTATAATATTAGGCGATAATCGAATGGTGGGGTTCTTCCTTCGAAGATGGGTTGCTTTGTGCCTTCCCCAAAAAAAGACTTTTTAGTATACTAGTGCTATCAGACAAAAGGAAAAACTCATAATCGTTCACTGGAAGCAACTATAATGCATCGCTAGTAAGATTGAACGTCTACCATTAAAATCCTTTTGAGGGTCATTGAAGTTAATGTGAGAATCATTGTTCCCACCGCTATTTATGGTGTGTTCTGCTTGAGCTTCGGATATAACTCTTTTTTGAGATCATGCTCTAAAATGATCATGCCAAATGGACAAACATTGTGGATATGATAAAAACATTATGGGGCCACGTAACTTTTATCTCCCTCGAGCTCCCGTGTCTGTGCTCGTCTTTGCACCACACATACACACACCGGCCAAGTCAGTGGTGTGCAGTATACCGGCCAATCAACTTCCTTCCAATCAAGTTTCTCAAGGACATTTAGAAATAGGTACAAAGACCATCCATTTTGGCAGCTCATTTTTTGAGCAGCCACCAACAACCCAGCTGGTGTGGGCACGTGTCGTGTGAAGACGAGCACCGACCCTCCTCGAGCTCCAAGTTTTACAAGCGGTTCAAAGGAGATCAAAGTTACCTGGTCCCACAATGATATATATATTTATTATATTGACACCGTTAATCCATTTGGCAACATTATTTTAGAGCATGAGACTAAAAATGAGTCACATATGAATGGACGGACAGTTGAATATCACACATACCTCGTGATAGGACCCACCCTCAATACACCAGCCAGGTCCGTGGTGTGCAGTACACAGATTCAAATATGAGTGGACCACATCACAGGAAAACCGTCATTAAAAACTTCCCAGGGCCTGGTGTAACTTTATTTTACATCTAAACTGTTGAATCGGTCACACATAACTAGATGAACGGAAAATACAAATATCAGCTTGATCCAAAACATTCATGGCCAAGTAATTTTTAATGGTGGGCGTTCAATCACTACTTTTTCCTTGTGGTGTAGTCTGCTTGAGATTTGGATATGCCTCATTTTTATTTTCTGCTCATTCCATGAAATGATCGGACAAAATGAATGAACGGCGTGGATAAAATACATACCTGGACTCACATAGCACCGGTAGTCTCCGTCCGCGTTCCCAAACGACCCATTAAAAGAAGGAAAGCCCCGGACGGTTTTGGAGTATCGTTTACAAATTCTCTCTCCCTCTCTCTCGCAAACATACCATGATCAAGAAAGTGTTAGCCTTCGTTTTCATCTTCTTTATAGCTTGTAACGCCAAGGAAGAAGACTGTTACCCTTCTTCTTGTGGAGTCATCACCAACATCAGCCACCCATTCCACTTAAACACCAACCCTGCTAACTGTCGGAACTCTGGTCCCATTGAGCTCTCCTGTGAAAACAATCGGACAGTTGTGTATATCCGTTTAAATAAATACTACGTTGAAGAGATCTCATATGCAAGACAGGAGATCCAACTCGTCGATGCCGGTTTACAAAGAAATAGTTGTTCTTCCCTACCTCAAGATTACTTTTCGGCCATTGATTACTCTATTGAGTTTAACAACTACTGTTTCTCCTGGGAGTCGGCTCCCGGCGGGGAAAATACTATAGCTTTTGTGAATTGTTCCCAATCAGTAGACGATCCTTCCTATATGTCTGCTCTCCCTTGCCTCAACACATCAACTGGTTCATTTCTGTATGTCCTCATGGGCAATTTGTTAGTGTCTGATCTCCACCTCTCTTGCGAAATAGTAGCAGCTGTCCCGGCACAGGTTGAAAGGCTTCAGAATAAATCCTATCTTGAAATTCACAATACATTGCTGATGGGTTTTCGCACAGGATGGTTTGAATTTCCTTGCAATAATGAGTGTCGCCTAGTCACTGAATCGCGTCGGTGTGAGTTACCATTTATCCACTTCTAGGCATGCATTCGGAATCTAGGAAATGCAGTTCTGTTTCATATTAGATATCTTTTTCTTTTGTGGTTTTTCTTGTTTTTTTCTTCTTTTTTTTTTTTCTTAGGGATTAAATAATCTTAGTCGATCATACAATTTATATGAACTATGATTCTCTAATAATACTTACTATTACCTATTGTTATAAACTCATTTTTAGCTGGCACCCAAACAGGGCATTCTGTTTAAAGTCGCAAACTTTGCAAAGAAAGCATCAGTGTATAATTACGAAACCTAGGCTTTGGAGCTATTTTTTAAAGATAATTTTATAAGACTCTTTATATAAATATCCGAAATGTCTAGCACTATCCAAAATATTGCTAATTTAATTATTAAATACCAAGTTGAGTCAAGTACGAAACTCAATTGAGTTATCGAGTGGACCCAACCTGGTTGGACATTGAATAGTTTTCGGGTTTTAGAACTATGTTCACATTTATGATCTTCTACTAATAAATTGTAATAGGTTATCAGAGGAAGAAGCAATCTCATTTCTATTTTAGATCATTTATAATATCTGGTAATGAAAAGTTCGTATTAAACTTTTAAAACTATAAAAGAAATAATTAGAGAATGTTTATTGAGATAATTCTTTCTCAAAAGACCCATACTTCAAGGTGTTTGTTGGTCTTTATGGTTTCTTGTTTACGCGGTGATAGGAAAACAGGAAGAGTATGTGGTAGGAGATGCTACGAATGTTATCATTTCAGTTTTCCGAAGTATAAATGAACGTACCACCTGCTTTCTCAGCTTCCCACCATATTCGGTATTTAGACCTCTGATTTCAAGCCCCATTGAGCCCTTAGCGGGTAACTCACAAAACACCCATACCTGACTCACGAGCCTTTATTACAGGCCCAGATCCGACACAAATTGGGCTGGGATCCAAAACCAAAGTGCTAGCTTTAGCCGGTAATGATAGTTTCAGCGGCACAGCAGAGCACACCTCTCTCTCCCATTGTGAATTGATTGTTGTTTATATACAGGAGGAGTAAAAAAAGAAAAACTCCTGTTTTCTACGTATTGATTGTTGCATCCAACCCACTCGGTCCATCATCTTTGTCATGTTTTTATTCTACTTCTATGTTTTCTTTTATCGAGACAGAGGTAGTGATATCAGGTTTTCTTAGGCTTTAAACTGCAACAATGCCACACAGTGTAAGAAAATACCTGCACCCTTCTACATGCTGTGGTCTTATGTTGCAACAGAAGGAAAACGAACTTGAGTGAAATGCCATGTTTTTCATTCTAATACAGTTTCCCCTCGGACTTTGCAGGCTTCTTCGAAGGAGTACTTTACTTCATACAAGGTAAAGATCCTCCAAACACCCATTTCTTCTTGCACTTCTTTTGTTGCCGAAACGTGGAAGAGCTTTCGGTTTTATCATGTATATGAAATGATTATTGATTTTGTTTCCTTCTCGTGATTTTTGGGCAGATACTTTTCCCCACATATGTATCCCAGTTATAGGTAAGATTGTCTAAAAATGTTAAGGTTTGAATGAATCATGCTTTTGTTAGTCTCTGATAAAGAGTTTTATTGTCTTTAATCTTTGTGAAGTACGCATTATGATCGCAAGAACTTCGATTGGGATATTTTTCCTAGCTATCTATTTGATCTACAAGTTAAGAAGGAGGCATTTGTCGATGGATGAGACGATCGAAGCGTTTTTAAGTAACTACAAGACTCACATTCCTAAGAGATACTCATACTGGGGTATTCTTAAGATGACAAACAGATTCAAAGAAAAATTAGGACAAGGAGGCTTTGGCTCTGTTTACAAAGGGAAGCTTCCAAATGGTCATCTTGTCGCGGTAAAGATGTTGGCTAAATCGAAGGGCGACGGGCAGGATTTCATCAACGAAGTTGCCACCATCGGAAGGATTCATCATGTCAATATAGTGCAACTAATAGGATTCTGCGCGGAGGGATCTAAAAGGGCTCTCATCTATGACTTCATGCCAAATGGATCTCTAGACAAACACATTTTCTCACAAGAAGGGACAGCCAGCCCTTTGAGTTGGGAGAAGCTACACGAGATTGCATTAGGAATCGCTCGTGGGATCGAGTATCTGCATCGAGGCTGTGACATGCAGATTCTGCATTTCGACATCAAACCTCACAACATTCTTCTCGACAAGGACTTCATCCCCAAAGTTTCAGACTTTGGTCTCGCGAAATTCTTTCCAACAGATGATAGCATTGTGTCGGTCACAGCTGCCAGGGGCACGGTAGGGTACATGGCACCTGAACTCTTTTACCATAACATAGGAGGTGTGTCCTACAAGTCTGATGTTTACAGTTTTGGAATGTTGTTGATGGAAATTGCCGGGAGGAGGAAGAATATAAATGCTTTTGCAGACAAATCGAGCCAAATCTACTTCCCGTCATGGATTTATGATCGTCTCGAGCAAGGTGGAAATGTGGAATTGGAGGATGCTACAGAGGATGAAAAGATATTGGCAAAGAAGTTTATTATAATTGCACTGTGGTGCATACAAATGAAGCCTACCGATCGTCCTTCAATGAGCAAAGTTGTCGAGATGCTAGAAGGAAGTGTGGAACTTCCACAAATGCCACCCAAGCCTTTTCTGTCTTCTCCGCAACGGGTGCCTAAGGAAGACTATGAAGCTACTACAAGCGCCTAATGAAAATCAAACTATTCAACTGTTTGATTCACTCTCACAATATTTTAAATATACAGTTAGATTATTAATGAATTAGGGCTGCATTTGGGCATTCAATTGAATAGAATTGTAATAATGATTACAATTCAATTCAACAGAGTAATTTACCACATTTTATTCATAGTGAAGGATTCACCTCAAATTGAAATTAGTGTTGTTTAAGGAACAGCTTAAATGCTTGAAATTTCAATTAGGGGTTTGCTCCTCATTATGAATTAAAACAGTGGTATCCGCTTTGGCCATTTCTCCATAATGAATTGAGTGAATTGCAGTTCAGTTCAATTGAGAATCCGAACACAGCCTAGATCATTAGAACAATAGGATGCTTTTAGTATCAGAAGAATAGTGCTAGTGTGCTTGCTGTTATCTTCTCAACTTTCTTGTAATGTTCATGACAGTGCTTTTCTTGTTATACATGTCTGTTCCAACAGTCCCAAACCCAGTAAGAGGACTCTTATTTAGCAATGAATATCTGTTTACTTTGCATTCTGGTAGAATAATTGATAAGGCCCTAAGAGTTATGCTTTGGGAAACTTATATTTTTCATATGAATTCTTCATGATAGAAATGCACATGTTGAAGAGAAGATAATGAGGAACTTCCATTGACTGAAGTTCAAGGTACATACCTAATTCTCCAATCAGAAAATGATGTGAAGAGTTCTGAAAGACAAAGCGCATGTTTGAATGCTGTCCATTTATCATTTAGAGGCTTTAGTTGTGATTTACTTGCAGCCTACACCCATGTGAATGCATCATGTGTGCATTGGATCCAAATTGTCCACCTGAAGCATCACAACACGACCATACCTCCGCTGAAAAATGAGGTCCATCAAATAGATGTTCAGGACTAAATCTGAACTGTATGTCAACTTTTCCGACAGGCTCGACACATTCTGTTACACCAATCAGGTTGTTATGATGCCAAATGAATTGGAATGGCTTATTGGTACCACCTTAATGCAGATCACCCGTCTGTCTCAATAAAAGATCTTACAAATGGACTGATTGCTGATGTAGAGCGGTCGCAGGCAGATTCATGGCCAAGATTGATCAGAAAAGCCCAATCGGAAGCGGAGGTGATCCGGACTGTCAGAACTTAAAACGGATGTATCTCGCAAACCGGAATGAGTTATTGGACGTACCATATATGATTTTGGGGTAGGACGAGCTACTTTAGCCAACCAGGTTTCCCACGCCGAATTTGCAAAATACCACCAGATCGATGGTTGAAATCCTGTTTTAATTTCGTTTTTACTATCTATAACAAGTTTTAGCTGGAGTATAACTCTTCATCCGTTGGGCTTTAGGACTTGCGCCCAACATGAAAAGTGCTTAGAATAATTAGGAGAACATCATGGTTTAGCCAAATAGGATACTTAAGCCCTGTTTGTTAACGCCGAATTTTTACACTTAATGCGGAATTGGGAAAATATTCCGTGTTTAGTGGTGTTTGTTAATGCGTAGTTAACGCTGAAGAAGGAAAGCGCTAAGTGGTTTTTCACTGAATTCTTTCTGTGATAGGAGTCTGACTTAATGGTGAATGCGAATTTTTCAACGGCAAATTTTTCTCTTTAGAATGAAACTTTTTTATGCCCCATAATGTGTGTGTTTCATCTATTCCATTCATCCATTTTTAAAAATCATTTTAGAGCTTCATACAAAAAATGAGAGGAATATAAATCTCAGGTGGACTATACCACAAGAAAACAATAGTTATTAGATATCTACCATTAAAATTCTCATAAGGCCCAATATACTGTTTATTTGACATCCAATCTGTTGATTAGGTCATATAGACCTATATGAATGGAAAAAGCAAAGATCAGCTAAATCCAAACCTTTTATGGCCCCCAAAAAGTTTTTAACGGTCGTCATTCATTCAACACTGTTTTCCTGTAATGTGGTCCACTTGAGATTGGGATATACCTCATTTTTGGTCTCATACCATAAAATAATCTAGAAACATAGATGGACAGAATGGATGAAACACATGCATCATGGTCGGTGTGACCCACATAGCACCGACCATCAACCATTGGCCGGTGGCACGGGAGTAGCCAATCGATCTATGCGGAGGCGGATTGGATACCGACCGTTTGAGTAGCGAGACTCGCTAATGAGGGTGCGTCACCAAGTTATATGGCCCCCATCATGATGTATGTTTTATCTATGCCGTCCATCTATTTAGAAATATAATTTTAGGTAAAGATCCAAAAAATGAGTCAAATCCAAAGCTCCAGTGGACTGCACCACAAAAAACAGTGGGGAGAGTGACGCCCACCATTAAAAACTTTAATGGGCCACACAAAAGTTGTTGATCAAGCTGATATTTGTTTTTACCCATCTTTCATGTTTGTGTTAACTTATGAATAGGTTGGATTTTAAATAAAAATCACAGTGATCCTGAGGAAGGTTTCAACGATACGCATCAATCTCGCCACTGATTTTGGTAGTGGGTCAACTACATATTTGGATCTGCCTCAATCTTTTACTCATGACCTAAAATTAAATCTACGGGTAGATGAACGGTGTAAATAAAACACATACATTATAATGGGCCCACGTACATCATAGTGGGCCATAGAACTTGATGACGTAACTTTGGTAGCGAATCTCGCCATTCAACCCGTCTTGGCTAATCCGTGCACAAGTAGGATGTGGATGCGGATTTCCGGGCGTGGATTAGATACCGACAGGTTGAGTAGCGAGTTGGCTACTCCAAGTTTTGTGGCCCTATTATGATGTATGTGTTCTATCCATACCGTCCATCCGTTTTGTAATATTATTTTAGGGCAATAGCCATTTAACGAGGCAGATTAAAATCTATATTGGACCCCGCCACAGAAAACAGTGGGGAAAGTGATTCCCCACAGTTGAAACTATCCTAAGCCCCACCATAATGTATATTCGAAATTCAACCTGTTCAAAAGTTAAATAAGACATAAAATAAGGAAAAACACAAATATCAGTTTGATCTAAAACTTTTGTGGCCTTTAGAAGGCTTTAATGGTGAGTGTCACTGTTCCTACTGTTTCCTGTGCTGGGTTCCACGGGAGCTTTGGATTTAACTCATTATTTAGATATTGCCCTAAAATGATTTCTCCAAATGGATGGAAGGTGTGGATACAAAACATACATCATGGTGGGGCATAAAGAACTTGGTGACGTCACTTCAGTAGAAATTCTCGCTGCTCCGCGCCCCCGGATTTCCTGCGTAAGCCTTTCCCAAAAAGTTCGTGCGTTGGAAACCCAGGTGGGACCCACTGTGATGTTTGTGAGGAATCCTCCCCGTCCATCCATTTTGTGATTTACTTTCAGAATATAAGGCAAAAAATGAACCGTATCCATGCGCACTAGTAGACATCAAGACCGTCTATAAATAGTAACTTTACTATTTATAGTAAGTTGTGATTTCTAGAAATTTTAGATGCAGTTTGATTCCGAAACTTCTTCCATGGCTTAGTATCCCTATTTAGTTGTAAATTCATTTATTTCAATATCAATCAAATTACGAATTTTATAAATTTATTTTCTATTTTCCTTTTTTTTTTTTTTTTTTAAATCGTAGATTCGAAGTCTTTATAAGGAGTCTAGTGGAGTAGTTATCCTTGAGGAAGACAATAATCGACCTCATCACGTTTGGGATAAACGGCAATTGCTCTCACAAGTATTTCCAAACTTCTTAGTAACCACATTTTCAAAGGGTAATTGATTTTGATTAGATATTTTGTAGGACGTATGATATCAATCTTTTCCTCAGCATTGAAGTTAGAAAAGGACAGAGCATAAATAGCTACCAACCAGAAAGTTGAGTTGGTGAGGACACAAGTTCTCTGAGCCATTACTGGCTCCTCTGGCCCACATGGGTTGCAAAGACTTTCTCCGAAGGCGGATGACTTAACAAAATAAATTAAATAAGGGCAGCTTGACTTCAGATTATGATCGTAGACAAAATAAAACAAGGGCGGCTTGACTTCAGATAGTGATCGTAGACTTCAAAAGTCTCCCTCCCTCCCTTCCTCCATTGTTAGTGACCTAGGAGGATTCTTCAGGCCCTCAGCCTACTTTAATGGCAAATCTTCCAGGAAGATCGAATCGTCTGACATGTTTCATGACTTGGGTGGGCAGACAACCACTGAGAATGGATGCCTGCCGATTAAAATATTCTTGATCGTATATAAGGCCGAATGAGATGTGGTTTAGACATTTAGCCAATCCATTGTGTGTGTCCCACTTGGATGAGGGGTCACATTAAATTTTAGGCCATTCCAAAACTCAGGTTGACCCCCACCAACTGATTTTAGATATTTTAGTCATAATCTTTCATGATTTCAGATGCCATGGCCTACTTGAGTTGCAGATACAACTGATTTTTGGCACGTTTCACAACTTAGAGGAGACCTATCAAATGCATGGCATGAATGTCCATCACACATTGTCATGGGGCCCACAGAGCTTGACCCTTCGTGATTGTTGCGCACATGATCTAAATAGAAGACTTATCTTATCTTGGAAGCAATTCGCCTGTGACCCATCAGCAATTGATAAGGGGGCGAATCACGCTTTAAGGATAGTATATTCATTCATACATATTCAGCCTGGCGCTAAAAAGAAATATTTTATTTAATTATATTTTTTTTGGTTTTCCAAAATATTTCACAACATGGAAACGCAACGCTGTGCATCACACATGTGTTCATATATATGTGTGCGCGAACCATATAGATATATGTTTTTTTACTCACCCCACAGAGGCACTGGAACCCATAAACTCAGTGTTGAAACACACTATCTACCACTGGGCCATACGTATGTATGTGTATTATATAAGCACAGTAGTATTACTATTTGCATTCGGACAAATATTGGACAGTCCAATTCATTGCTCTAAATTGTTCATTAAATCCAAACCACATTCCATTGACTACCATGCAAACATATCATCAATCGACCAGTGGTCACCATGTGATTAATGGCCTTTTATATACAGTTAAAATGTTTAAACAAAATATGTCCTAACGAATTTATTTGATCAGGAAATCATAACCATCCCATCCATGGCTTAGAAATGAGCTGTTCCAGCGAAGGGATGTAACTTTTACCCCATGGAAGAAAGAATAAAACCAATAAATAAAATGGTGAATTTATCCAAATATTAGATTATATATATATATTATATATATATATATATATATATATATATATATATATATATTATATAGACACACCCGGACCAATCTTTATCACACTAGAGCATCTCTCTATATTTTCGCACCGTGGGCGAGTCTAGGACAAATAGTTTTTATATGTTCCTGTTACTAGAAGTCCCATCTATATAAATATACCAATAGGAACTAAGGTTATCTGAGAGGAGCCTGTGCACTCTCCTTCTTTTGATTTTTCTTTCCATTTCTTTTTTCTTTTTCTTTCTTTTTTTTTTTTCTAATTTTCCTTTTTTTTTTTTTTTTTTTTTTTCTTAAAGAGAGAAGGCTGGTCTAACATATAGATCGCACCTACTGCTACAGCCACCATACATCTGGGTCATCTTTCATTGATTCGAGCCATTCATGATAGGCCTCACCTTGAACGAGGGATAGTTTAAAAACTGCAAACTCTTACATTAGAATATTTGATCATTTAACTCTTTTCCTTTAAATGTGCAAGCTTCCTAACCTTCGAATGATGAAAATGTTGAAATATTTTGATCGTGGACATCACACCTAGTTGCGGTTGAAGAAAATATTATATATGGTGTGCATTGGCTAAAGATTATTTCCTCGAATTTCTCCTCTGCTTTTTTTTTTTTTTTTTTTTTTTTTTTTTTTTTTTTTTTTGAAGTAACCGCTCCTATCTATTGCGTTGATGACGCAGGGAAGGACGTGAGGTCGAGCACGGTCTTCCTCAGGGGGATAACTGTTCTGAATCCACGGAACTTCTCTGCACTCCTCACAAAGCAACCTCGAATCCATGAGGAAAAGAAAATAGAAATAAATTCTTAAAAATTTGTAATTTGATTGATGATGAAAAACAAGCTTACAACCTCTTAAATAATAACATAAACCTTAGGAAGAAGTTTCGGATTCAAACTACAACTAAAACTCCTAAAAATCGTGACTTACTATAAATAGTAAACTTACTAGTTATAGACGGTCGTGATGTCTACTAGTGCGCATGGTTTTCGGCCAAAAATAACAAGTGTCCTATTTGGCCGAACCATGATGTTCCAATTATTTTAAGCACTTCTAATGTTGGGCACAACTCTTAAAGCCCAACGATGAAGACTTAAATGAAAACTTACTATAAATAGTAAAAATGAAATTAAAACAGAATTTTGACCGTCGATCTGATGGTATTTCGAAAATTTGGCATGGTATGCCGGGTTGGGTGGCTAAAGTAGCTCGTCCTACCCCAAAATCATATATGGTAGGTCTGATAACTCATTTCGGTTTGCGAGATACATTTATTTTAAGTTTTGACGGTTCAGATCACTTTTATCGTGATCCATCTTGTGCATGAAAATGGCTGCAACCCACTCTAGTTCGAGCCTCCGTAATCTAGAGGACTCTCAAACAATGGTATGCTAACTATATGCACAGTCACGTCAACATGATGAACGTGTTATATCTATTCTCCTCGCTTGATTTATGTGCAGGTGCATATTAAGAGCGGGTCTAAATGACATCTTACACCAACTTTATAGGGTCGCATGTGTAGTGCACCCTTGCTTCATACGGTTCCCTGCGAGTATTGCAATGCTAATATCCAGATGTCCTCATTCCTGTAAATCTGTAAGCAATCTCCCTACAAAAACAAGATGCAATTCTCTCCTGTAATAAAAATTAGGTGTTTCTCTCTTCTTCCTACAATTCAGCCACCTATCCTCTCCTACAAAAATGGCATTAAAAAATCTCTCCTCCAAATTAGACGTGTGGATGTGAGTTTGTTCAAAATTGCTAGCTTTACTCCCATAGCATGTAGAGCCTGTTATGGGCAGATGTCTTAAATCTGTCTGGTGGTCTGTCGATGATATCAACAGGGATTTAGATGACATCGACAGATGTCTTAAAACTTGTTGAGAAGTGGAGCCACATCTGGGGCCGCCCACGACCAGTCGAGGTTGCACGGATTTCGTGTCGATGATCCTTTCGCAACTGGGATGCGAAAGGAGTTTCGCCGATTTCGTGTCGCAAGTCCTTTACTATGAGGTGTCGTCTGTCTGATATCTCATTTCGATTTGCGAGATATGCAAGTCCTTTCGCAACTGGGGCGCGAAAGGAGTTTCACGTGTCACAAGTCCTTTCGCAACTGGGATGCGAAAGGAGTTTTGCAGATTTCGTGTCGCAGGTCCTTTCGCAACTGGGATGCGAAAGGAGTTTCGCGGATTTCATATATGACATCGCAAGTCCTTTCGCAACTGGGATGCAAAAGGAGTTTCGCGGATTTCGTGTCGCAAGTCCTTTCGCAACCGGGATGCGAAAGGAGTTTCCGGATTTCGTGTGGCAAGTCCTTTCCAACTGGGATGCGAAAGGGAAGTTGCAAAACTATAATTGGGGTCCCTAGGGTTATTATAGGGTTAAGGTGAATGATGGAAAAGTTATTTTAAAGTGTGGGCAAAGGGTTTTCTATGTGCTTCCAAGGGAGAGGTTAGTATATTGCCTTGTAATCTTTGTTCTTCATAGTGGAAGTTTGCATCCGTGGTTTTTTACCCTAGTTTAGGATTTTTCCACGTATATCGTCTTATGGTTTGTTTTGGATTACTTTGATCTACTTCTAATTTATATTTCTTTCTATTTATCGTTTGTGGGTGAGGCCTGAGATTGGATCTAGGCTCACTACGTTATTGGCGTGCTGCGCAACAACTGATATCAGAGCTATTGGTTTAGTTCTATTGGGAGTGATGGCGGAAGATGGAAAAACTAGAATTGAGAAGTTTGATGGTTCAAATTTACCTTCTGGAAGATGCAGATGGAGGATTATCTATATCAGAAAGACCTCTATATTCTTCTAGGAAGAAAAGAGAAGAAACCAGAAAAGATGACAAATGTGAATGGTTTTTACTAGATAGGAAGGCTTTAGGAACGATCCGACTCTCTTTGTCTAAGAGCGTCGCCTTCAATATATCCAAGGTAAAAACGACAAAAAAATTAATGGAAGCCCTAACTACCATGTATGAAAAGCCCTCAGCATCCAACAAGGTTCATCTTATGAAACAACTATTCAACATGAAGATGTCAGATGGTGGGAGCGTGGCTGAACATTTAAACAAGTTCAATACAGTCACGAGCCAGTTGGAATCCGTTGGCATTGCTTTTGAGGATAAGGTCAGGGCATTATTGATCTTATCCAGTTTGTCAGACAGTTGGGATGGTTTGGTAATTGCTGTGAGCAATTCTTCAGGATCGACAAAACTGAAATTTGATGATGTGGTAAGTCTAATTCTTAGCGAAGAATCTAGAAAGAAGGCATCAGGAGTTTTAGGGGATTCAGGGAATGCTCTAAACGTTGAAGGAAGAGAAAGATCGCTGAACAAAGGAGGTAATAAACACAGGCGTTCTAAGTCGAGGAAGAAATTTAATGGACTGAAAGACAAAGACGGGTGTTGGCATTGCGGCAAGAGCACATGAAACCTGATTGCAGGGCGCTCAAGAAACAAGAAGGAAGCTCTCAAGGCAGGAAGGATTCAGTGAATCTGTCTGAGGAGAGCGACATAAAGGAGTTGATCCTGTCTCTTGATGCGCGGAATGAGTCTTGGGTTATAGACTCGGGTGCTTCGTTTCATGCTACTTAGTGTAGGAAGTTTTTGCGTGATTATGTGTCAGGTGACTTTGGGAGAGTCTACCTGAGTGATGATGAGCCATGCAATATTGTTAGAAAGGGGGATGTTCATGTAAATCAGAAAGACGGAACGGTCTTGAAATTGAAGGATGTCAGACATGTAGAGTTTGAAACGTAATCTGATCTCAGTGGGACAGTTGGCCGATACCGGTTATGTGACGACATTCACCAGTAACTCCTGGAAGATCACAAAAAGATGTGCCTTGGCAATATCTCGAGGCAAAATGGAAGGTACTTTGTACATGACTTCAAGATTGTATAATTCACTCGCAATCGCATCAACTGGAGTGAATAACAGTTATGGCATCAGAGGCTGAGACATATGAGTGAGAAGAGATGAAAGTGCTATTGTCAAAAGGGAAGCTACCAGGCTGAAGTCTATTGACTTAGAATTCTGCGAGAACTGCGTGTATGGGAAGCAGAAGAGGGTAAGCTTCAAGAAGATGGGACGCGCTCCAAAGACACCTCTGTTGGAGCTTGTACACACTGATGTGTGGGGACCGACACAGGTATTATCTCTTGGTGGCTCACGTTATTTTGTTACCTTTATTGATGATGCTAGTTGAAAACTGTGGGTCTATTTCTTAAAACATAAATCTGATGTATTTGATGTATTTAAGAAGTGGAAAGTTATGCTAGAAAATGAGACAGGTAAAACAGTAAAGTGTCTTAGATCTGACAATGGGGGAGAGTATTGTGATAAGAGGTTTGAGGAGTATTGTGCAGCAAATGAAATTAAACATCAGAAAACGATTCTGGGGACACCACAGCAGAATGGTGTGGCTAAGTGCATTAACAGGACCATCCTTAAGCGCGCCAGGAGCATGAGGTTACATGCAGGGTTACCCAAGACCTTTTGGGCAAATGCTGTGAATACTACTGCATATCTCATCAATATAAGTCCCTCAGCACCATTGGATGATGGGCTACCAGAAGAGTGTGGACTGGGAAGGAAGTGAACCTTGCATATCTCAGAGTGTTCGGTTGCACTTCATATGTTCACATTGATGCAGAGTACGAAAATAAGCTGGTGCGAAGTCCAGGAGGTGCACGTTTATAGGCTATGGGCAGCGTGATTTTGGCTACAGGTTTTGGAATGCAGAAAATAAGAAAATCATCAGAAGCAAGGATAGATGTCTTAAATCTGTCTGGTGGTCTGTCGATGATATCAACAGGGTTTTTGATGACATTGGCAGATGCCTTAAAACTGTCTGTTGGTCTGTCGATGATATCGACAGGGTCTCGATGCCATCGATAATTCACAGTATTTTTCACCCCTGGTCGCTGGACAGTTTTGGTCCTGTTTCGATATTATCGAAGGACCGTCGATGATATTGAAGCTGTTGTCGAGAGACTTTTGATGACATCAATAAGTTCCGCAGATGCGATTGCGGAAACGCAGATTTTGTGAATTTTGTTTCCTATTTGGATTTTACCTCTTTCTATTCTTATTTAAAGGGGTGTATGCGGGATTGGGATGTATTCTAAGGCTTTCTAAAAGAGTTCCAAGGGTTCCTAAAAGGATTTTAGGGTTTCTAAAGGGTGTAGCAAGGGTGAGATTCGAGGTTGTTCAAATCGGGTAAGTCCTCTCTCTTTATAATTTATATTTTCATAGTGGGGATCAGTCGCATTGTGCCGTGGTTTTTTTCCCGCAAGGGTTTTCCACGTTAAATCTGTGTTCTCTTGTGTGTGCTTGGTGCCATTGGATTGCTATCCTAGATCTAGATCTGTGTGATTCTGCAAGTCAAAATCCCCAACAGAGCCCGTGTTCACCACTCTTATGTTTTTTCAGGCGCTCTTGCATTCCTCCCTACCAATCAAGCATGTCCATTGCAACAATGGAAGTGAATTGTACTTTGCCATAAAACTTCCCTTGGATGGAACCCAAATGAACTTATGTTGAAATTATAGCTAGCTTTTGTTTTTCCAACACTTTTCTTATATTTTTAAAAATACATGTAACAACTTATGCTATGTTGGGGAAGTGTGATGCATAAATAAATGGTTTAAAACACTTCGCATCATTATTCAAACGTTGATCATGGTCCACAGAGAGATTTTTAAAGCTCTGCGTGAGGAACACGACAACCCAAAAAGGACCACATGCGTAGAAACAACCAATAAATGAGACGAATTTGCACGGCTTTTATGTGGATAGATCTTTATCATCCAGAGCTACAACAATGGGATCAAAGGGCAGTCTGTAAGCACAAACATCATGGAAGGAAGACTTTGTCCACTCCTCAAATCAAATTGCTAAATAGAAATGTTTTGTGGGCACCACTAGCAAGTGGAAATTAGATTTCCATCACTAAGGTAAATTCCTATTCGAGCCTATTTGACGTAGGGAAGGATGTGAGGTCGAGCACCGTTTTCCTCATCTATGAAACTTCTCTGGACTCCTCACAGAAAAACCTCGAATCCACTAGGAAAAGAAAATAGAAATAATTATAAAATATTTGAAATAATTTTATTGATGATCGAGTTGTCTCGGTTACACCATTAATATAGAAAAACAATCATAATTACCAAAAAAACAAAATCCTAACTCTAATAAAAATCCTAATTCTAATAAAACTCTTCTAAAACTTAATTTCTAAAAATAAAAATTCCAAATAAACTTTTACCAGAAGAGCCTAACATGATTATAAGTTATTTCTAAAAAGGAAGAAAATCTAAAACTCTAAAAATAAGAAAACATTAAAAAATTCAGAATTATTAAAAGTAGTAATTTTTCCTAAAAGTTCGTTTTCGAGCTGAAAGCGCTCGATTTCTGACAAAAAAGATAGATGCAACCCACTTTGTGGGTCAGTTCACCTCGGATGGCCCATTTCAGTAAAGATTGATAGGTTGTGCGCACCGTAATGATACCCGGATCAAAAGTTACAGTCAATTTATGATCCACATTCTTTTGGCCCAATCATGCTAGGAACGTATCTGTGACATTATCTACATCACTATTTCTCTTATAGATTTTTTTTGGTACTGTTACTTTACTCTAATATTTGGATGGCTGTGATTGGAAAAAGTTGTTGATTTGATGGCTTAGATTGATTAGGTTTTTGGTTAGTATAAATAGTTTATTTACATTGTAATAAGGGGACTTTCTTTCTGAGATTTGAGATGAAACCAAGGAGAAAAGAGAGAAGTGGATCCTTCTCCTTTGAACTGCCCGAAGGAATTTGGTTGGTTTTATCCAATTTTACTTAGTTTAATCTGGTTTTCCCTCTACTTCTTTTATCTTGTCGTGGATTGTGGATTTGGATGGTAGTTTTTAGCATAATTCAAGTCAACTCGAAGACTGAATCAGGTTGAAGTTTACTTGACTCAGTTGTATAAATAAAAATATTTGGATTATTAATGCACATTTAAAATACTTATGTGATAACAAAAATAAAACTGCAAAGGAAATTCCTAATTTGGATTGGAGGTCGTGGGTTCATATCCGGGCTCAGGCCAGGCTCGAGCGGCCTTGGACCCAGTATCAGGCTGGGCCGGGCCTAACCTAACCTGACCCTTTTAACCTAATCTTAGCACATACAAAGGACTTAATCATTTCTACAGCACAAAATCAGTGGGAACACCACATGTCTATGATTGGACGTAAGATATCTGGGCATCACGGTTTCTAAATCCGCATTATGGCAGGCCTGGACCCGGCCTGTTTAAACTAAAGAATTCAAACCTGAGCTTTTCAGGCAACCCGCGAATCATTTGTTTAATGGCCCCAAATAAAAGTGATTAGGATGGAGCCCTGTTTATTTATTTGATGATCCATTTATAGTATATAGTTGCTTGGGGATTAAATAAACCTTTTTGTTTAGTGGGTTGTTCTGGTGGGGTGGTCAGTCCAAGCCCGACTCAAATCATAAACCAATGGTTGCAGCCCAAACCCAAGAAAAGAGCTGGACCGGTCATCAGGCACAAGCGCCAACCCAAACATCGCTAGCCCTAGTTGCTTTCATCGATGAAAGCCATTACAAGTCAAGGTTGCATATTTGCATTTTGCCGAGGCCACGAGAAAAGTAATGCATGGCTTTTGGTATTTGGGCTAGCCTATTGGGCATTTGGGTCTGGCCTACTTCAGGCTGGGCTTGGGATGAAAAACCAGGCCTGAGCCTAAAATTTAAGCAGGTTTAATTACCAGCCCGAGCCCGGGCTTCATTTAAGAGCCTGTGTACCTGGCCCAGCCTGTTTAGTATTTCAAGGGTGCTGTTCTCACATATTATAAATGATAGGGCACACTCAATGAACAGCCCAGATATTTCATCAAAAGGTGGGTATTTGGGCTCAGGCTCTGCAATGCATCATCATCAGGCGCTTGGTCAGGCCTGTTTGTTTTGGAGCGTCACAGTCCTGGCCCGGGCTTGGACAGACCTCGGATCAGATCAGCCCAGCCCCATTAACAAGTTCTCATTATTGTCATCGTCAGAGCATTATCCTGACTAATTAAGTTGGGCTAAAGTCATGAACCAACACTGCATAAAGTCTTAAAAAAGAAATCTGATTGATTACTGGGGCTAAGAAGGTAATTTCGATGTATGGTTTGCAATGAGAATAGGAGAGGAGAGATCCCTTGTTAGGAGGAAATATCCTAGATGGCTTTATATGGTTTGTGGGACTTTTAGGTGTTGAGGGCTTTAAAATAAATTTGAAGGAAGGTATTTAATATTGGGGAACCGTGGAAGCACACGGAGATGGATCAAGTAAAGTACTACCAATCACAAAACCATGTCCAAACACAACAATCTGAATTTTACGCGAAAAATTCTTTTGGAAAAAAACCACGGCACAAAACAACAATAAAACATTACAAAAGCAGAAATTATAAGAGATAGAGATTACCTATCCGAACAAGCCTCGAATCTACTCCTCAAGCCCAAGCTCTACCCTTGAAACCTTTTAGAAACAAATTTTAGAAAAACTAAAACACTCTCTTGGTATTTAAATCTCAAGTACACCCAATATATATAACATTACATAGTATCACAGTCAGAATATGAAACAAATCCAGCACCTACACAATTCTGCGCGTACTCAATGGGACTTCGACGGCATCAACAATCTGTTGATGGCATGGAACACCTTTGAAGACATCTGACATCGAGTAAAACACCAAAACGTTCCAGCGACAAAATATGAATTTTCTAATTTTTTTCGATGGCATCGAGTAGTCTGTCGATGACATCAACAGACCCTGTTTTTTTTATAAATTTAAGACATTAACGACAATCTTCACCATGTCTTCAATATTTATAACT
Source organism: Magnolia officinalis (assembly GCA_021015155.1). Taxonomy (NCBI): domain Eukaryota; kingdom Viridiplantae; phylum Streptophyta; class Magnoliopsida; order Magnoliales; family Magnoliaceae; genus Magnolia; species Magnolia officinalis. Next base: position 88,282,498 of record JAJHSJ010000005.1, read on the forward strand.
TTTTTTCTCAATATCTAATTTCACCTTGTATCATGGCTCCACCATCTTTTCTCGTGCACACTCTGTCTTTCATTTATGCTTTCGTCCAACATAGAGACGTTACACAGAAATTGAATTTCTTTGTAGGAAACACCTTCATAAGCATGTTAGCCGGATTTACGCTCGTGTGAATTTTCTCCAAAGTCACGCGTCCTTACTCAAGCACATGTCGAATAAATTATGATGACACACATTATTATGTTGAGTATGTGAATGATAAATAGAATTTTTAGCTAAATTATAATCATGCTTTCGCCATCACAATAAAAGAGCTTAAAGCCTATTTTAATTGCTTTTTTTAATGGTAAAATGGGAAATGAATTATCTCTAGTCAATGCGTGCTTAATGTAGTGTAATCAGTGTGATTCTACTTCATATTTAATACATGATTGCTTGAGTTAGCCGTAGAAAGATGTGGCCCAATTCACATTAAAATGTCCGACATGGGCAAACTAGTAGAACCATATATGTTGAGTTGGGAGGAGGGATCACACCATCATAAATGATCTTGAAATGTTTATCTTTTATTTTGCCTAAAAGAAGTTTAAGGTGGCACCAAACACAAAGGCCTATCATGTTATCCATGTTGGACCTATGTTCATCATGATCTACGGCCGAGATCAACCTTATCCCTTCCACATGGCTAATGGATTAGGGTTCATATTAATTTTTCAGGACACATACTCCAACATGATCTATGTCTAAGATCATCGATGTCACATCCACATCACCAATGTACAAATTTCACATTGGTTTTCCAAGGGTACAACTCCAATAATAGTAATATCATGGGCATTCCTTATTAATTCAAGTATCATGTGCGAGTAGATCATACAAAGCCACTGATTAACTTGATAATAAGTTTTCTTCACGTAGAGGAGACTAATGTAAGACGGGCAGATTACAACTTAATCGATGGCCATGATTGAAAAAGTTCGGCGGGTGGAACTCCAATCAGACCAAAACGGGAAAAAATGCCTGAATTGACATTATAGTTTTCAATAATAATAACTTTATCAGTTATCTAGTTTCATGCATATAATACGTGGTTAGAAAGCTGTCAACAACTTCTACATGCTAGGATGCTAAAGGCTATTGGTCTCTGAATAGTTTTCCAAAAATAGGTCATTTGAGGGATTAATTTTTAGTTTAATGTTAAAATTTATTATTTTTAATAAATTATGGTTTTATCAATATTTTAGACTATGCAGAGCCTCGAGATAACTTAAAAGCTATACTTGAGTCATATTCAAAGAGTTTGAATTAGTTTAAAATTTGTTTATTATTTTAAAGAAAATTATTATTTTAAAAAAGTTACTATTTCAAGAAAGTTACAAATTTAAAATTCAAGGCTTATATAAATTTAGGAGAATTTCTAAATAAAATTCATTCAAACTTTTCATCACCAACATCAATTTTATCTCTTATTTTTAGATATTTCTCTTTATTTATGGACTCAACTGGCATTCCTAAGAAGAAGATAGTGATCTTTTATCGTTTATCCATGCATTCGTATGTTACCCATCTTGAAGACCTTGTAAAATCCATTTGTACATACGTTGCGCTGCATCTTGTTAGGACGTTGACCCAAATAAGAGGAAGACCTAAAACTCGAGCAGGCCACAAAATAGGAAACTAGGTGAATGGATTGCTCACTGACCATTCTCTTTCTCTTTGCATGTGCCTGTACACCATATCCTTTCCTTCTATTTTCTCTCCTACTTTCACATCCTCCATAAGTATCCATCCCCCATTTTTCTCTCTCCTCTCCTCTCTCCACATTGGTTGCAAATGCCAATTCCCCTAGTATTTGCATGTCATCTAATTGATTCAAAGGCCCACCAGGATGAATCGTGAACACCCTAAAAAATCAGGCCAATCAAAAACTCAGGTGGCCCCCACCATATGCCGCCCTGAATTTTGGTATCAAGGATATATTATAAGGGATGCAAGCGATGGGCAGACTGGATGTTAAGCATATATCATGGTGGACCCTACATATCCTCTTATAGATTACAGATGAAGATAAAGCATAACCTACTAGCCTTTATGGTCGATTCAGCCCTCATATGTGAATGACCCCCCAATTACCCAAACATGCGCTCTACTTTTTCGTACCACACAAAGATGTGGCATACATGTCAGATAATCCTCATTCCAACCACACGATTTTTCTTTCTTTTCTTTTATTATTCTCCAATTGGGTAAAGGCCAAAAGTCTCTCAAGAACAGTCCAATGGCATCTAAAGTTGTCCATCACAACTGCTGCCACGTTGCATATACCTATACAACATGTCAGAATCCCTTTAACTTGTGCCATTATTTTAGAATTTCAGCCATTACAATGCTTTCTCTTTTGGAAACCATTCATTACACTCCTTTTGGAGTCTTGGACTCAACCATTTCTTGCCCCAAATCAAAGCTAGATTCTTGGGGGAAAAAAATGATGAAAAAAATGTTTCACATGTACCACCCTCACTTTTTGTAAATGCCAAGAAACTCCTTTTCTTTATTTCTTTTTTAAATTCTAAATAAACCCTTTTTCCTTTTTTATATATGGTCATCAAATACTCTAGGGTTATTTTCATTAGAGTTGCCCTTAAAGAGAATGACTATTACTACGTTTGAATATCGACCACTTGAAATAACACCTTTTTCTCCTTGTAGAGGCTAGAGAAATTTTTATTTTGGATGAGATCTAAATCACTTGGTTATGTAGGCTCTAATATGGCAACATGATCTAAACTGTCTAATGGCAGGTCATTCATAAATTTCATCTAGACGGTACATCAAAACTGTATAAATGTCATGGATAACTTTTTCATGTTAGTACAAAGACAATGAAAATTTCTCTCATCTATGCAAATTTAAGAGTAAAAGCGTCTTTTTAAGTGGTCAATAGTAAAACTAATTAATGGTCACCAATGCTTTTGGACGGTCAAATTTTATGAAAGTTAAGCACATGAAATTTTATAACCGTTTTATGAAAAGAGTACCTATTTGGCAATATTGAAAGAGGAAGGAGATTATTTAGGTATGGCGAAAAGGGAGGGTGTATATGTCAAAAACTTATTAAAAAAACAAATAAGAAAGAAATAAAGAAAGGGAGAGGTTGTAAGTGGTGCATCTTCCTTCCTAAGTTTGTCTAGGTGAGGCCCACCATGGGAATCCCAATAAAGAAAAATCACCATTTTAGCCTTTTAAGTTTTTTAATACACTGATAGAGGGTGATGAATCATAAGCAGGCACTTGTATTTGTCAATGAACATGCATTGAACTCATACTAAACCATTCATATAATGGAACCCACTATGGAGCTGAAGTGATAAACCTAAAATAATATTAATTGGATGATTGTAATCTCTGATTTATGGAACTTTGTTTTGTTGGATTCGACTGTTAACTATTTCTCTTGTCAATGGTCCATTAAATATATTAACTACTTGACCAGTCGAGGCATTATTTCAGCACCATTCTTATTTTATTGAGCTTTACCAAGTGCACCGCGCATGTTCAATACAGCTCATGTACACACCACACATGTGCCAGCATGTCACAGGTTCGAGGTTCGATCAACCCATCATTTTTCTTCAACTTTGTACATGTTTTCCTTAAAAATAAATCTGGTCCACTTAGCATGTCTGCCCTAATATCTGAAAACAGGCAAAAAGGTTAGGAAACTTCAGCCAAAATTTTCAAATCTTCTCATTTGTTTTGAGAACTACGGCCCATTTCACCAATGGATCAACATGATTCTTGATCTATGAATCAATATAATGGCACCTCTGCTCATGGATGGATACGATCTCGGACCTATCATGCCATGTTGGACTTGTGTAGCTTATAAATTAGCATTATTGCACGCGCTTTGCGCTTAGCAGGCTGTATTTCATAAACCCTCTAAAGTGAGGCCCACTATCTAGACGGCCTAATTTTTTTACATTACAGATGTGCCACATGTACAACTTCACAGAGCCTTCTATCATACATCACACTTTTCCAGAGCATCAAAGTTTTTGGCCCGAGTAAAATGCTAGATGCTTACCCATGTGGGCACATCACTCCTTGTGTCAGAGAGAGATTATATTGGCTCTAATTCAAGCAAAATAATTGAAGTTGGCATGAGAAGTAGAACGACTTTAATAATGTTTTAGGTTGCTGAAGCCATACTCATCTCTCCACGTACTGTCACGCGTGACAAATGGGACATTGTCGTGTAAGTTGGCAGAATGGATTTGGACTCTGACATAAAAAATCATATCCTAGATTTCTTAAACTTGGATTTTGGCATTCTTTCGATTGCACTTGGCAACTTTGACTTTTTAATTTTATAGAATTTAGAAATTATGGTTGGCAACTTGAATTTTGACCTATCAGGTTCTTAGAAGAGATGATAAGAGAGTAGTTATCACCGTTGAAGAGGATTAAAATTAAGAATTTTGTATTCCATATTTTCTTGAATTTTAGAAGGGGGTGTTTTGAAATTTTGAGGTCTAAATTAGATTTGAAATCTAGTGTCAATCATGATTTGGATTGAAAATCTTGGATTTCAATTCCTAATTCCAAAATGCTGCCAAACAACCCCTCACTTGGTGAAGGAGAGGGGATTAGCCAGGCACACATGTACGCTGAACGTGGACCGGTGGCAGTTGGTATAAACTGTCTGTTGTTTTAGTACATGTGTGGCCCATGTGATGATTTGATTGGCCTGACTTTTTCAGCTGGGTCAGCAAGGATCCACACTAAAAGGGCCCACCTAATGAATGGCTCATGTGTCCAAGAAATGGTGGGTTGGCAAGTGTTGCCACTTGTACTAGTGGTTCTTATGGGCTGTTTGTGCAGGTGGGACTAGGGGTGCACATGGAACAGTAGAACAAATAAACCGGACCAGAACCGACCAAACCAGACGGTTTGGTCCAGTTCTAAAGTGCGCCAATTCCGGTTCCGAAAATCAAAGAACTGATTAGTTCGGTTCGGTTCTTGGTTTGGGGTCCTGTAGAACCAAACCGTTGAACCGAACTTGGAACCGGACCTTAGAACCGAAATTGAAACCAAACCTGTAACCGGACCGAGTTTATAGTATATTTTGGTTGTCTATTTTATTAGTTTACAATTTATTTTAGTTGTCTATTTAACTCATGATTTATGATCTACAATGCGCCCTTTGATTATTTCTGTAAATGCCTTTTTGCATACCTTACAACATATCTAAACCATTCATGATGTAGAGCGGGTTGCAGACAGTTTCATGGCCAAGATGGATCAGAAAAGGTCCGGTCGACGACAGAAGTGATCCAGACCATCGGACCTTAGATCGGGCGTATCTCGCAATCCGGGAGTTACCTGACGTAAAATATATGATTTTGGAGTAGAATGAGCTACTTTAGCCAACCAACCCTGCTACGCCGGGTTGCGCAGCCGGACTTCCGAAAAACCCCTGGATCGACGGTCGTTTCCCCGTTTTAATTTTGTTTTTATTATAAATAGTAAGTTTTAGTTTGATTATAACTCTTCATCAGTCGGGCTTTAGGAGTTGTGCCCAATGTGAAAAGAGCTTAGAATAATTAGGAGAACGGTTTGGTGAAGCCAAATAGGACACTTATTATTTTTGGCCAAAAACCCTGCGCACTAGTAGATATCACGACCGTCTATAAATAGTAAGTTTACTATTTATAGTAAGTCGCAATTTCTAGGAGTTTTAGTTGTAGTTTGATTCTGATTTCTTTTCCATTGCTTGGTACCCCTATTTAAAGGGTTGTAAACTCGTTTTTAGTCATCAATTAATCAATTTTGATTTTCTTAGAATTTATTTCTATTTTCTGCTTTCTTTCCTCGTGGAATCGAGAAGTCTCTGTGAGGAGTCTAAAAGCTCCGTGGATTCGAAGTAAGTTATCCTCATCACATTCATTCCTGCGTCAATTCATCAAATAGATCACAACACAATTGGACATAGGCTGGATTATAATTAAAAAATTTTGCAATTGGGCTGGATTAGGAAAAGCCCAGAACCGTAGAACCGAACCGGTTTTTACAGTCCGGTTGTAGTTCAGTTCTAGGGTGTAAACGGTCCGTTCCGGTTCCGATTTTTTTGGAACCTTAAGAATGGTTCAGTTCTGGTTTCACCCCATAACCAGACCAAACTGACCCATGTGCACCCCTATGTGGGACCCATGCTTGTCTGATCGCAACCATTGATCTGGTGGCAGCATTGTGGATATATAGACCATGACCCAAAAGCCTCTTTCAATGAGGTCGCCAACTGCCAGTAAGCAAATGGACAGTTTATCAAACATTGGATGACAGTAGATCCATGGTGGGGCCCATTGGGTGAACAGTTCGGGACAATGGATCATTAGCCCCACTTATATTAATTTAAAGAGGAGCATATCCTGGCGTTGAGGATCACATGATTCCCCTTTGTTTCTTCACATGAAAGCATCATCCAATCCAATGGTTGAACAATGGCATGGAGAAAGAAAATAATAATAATAAAAAGAAAGAATAAAATATTGTTCTACATCTCATTTCATTGATGCCTTTCATTTTCTTTCTCCAAAACCAAGATGGGAAGGACCCATCTTCTCCATTATAAAAGGGAATTTCAAAGACAGCATGAACAAGGCATCCCAAGTGCCTACATCCCAAAAAGAGTATTCCACTGAAAGTGGGTAAGATAAAGACATCCCACATTCCAATAACCTCTTACAATTTGAAAAATACTATGTGACATTTTTCTGTGAACAGTATTGTAGATTCTAAGGAGACCTTGTATTTATCAACTGGAGGCTTCTTCCTATCACTACTCAATTAATTTGTGACTGACATGAACCTACACCTCGGGATATGCTCTCTCTCTCTCTCTCATCTCATATATATATATGAATTAGTCATGAATGTATATATACATACACACAACACTGTAGAGAGAGCTTCCCATGAGGTCAAGTTAAGTAGGCCCACCGTGATCTATGTTATACATCCATCCCAGCAATCAAATGCACCTTTTTATGGTGGGCCACATGCCTAAAAATCAGACTAATTCATGACTTTGTTGAGTCACATCACATACAACAGTTGAGAGTGGATACCCGCCCATTGAAATATCGTGATCATTTACAAGGCTCATTAAAATGTGGTTAAAAAATCTAGCCCATCATCCGTTATGTCTGTCCCACTTGGATGAGGGGTCACACCTAGTTTCAGCTGTATCCAAAACTCAGGAGAGCTCCGCCCGGTGCTTTTATATGTTTTAGGCATGATTTCACGTGGTTACAAATGGTGTCGCCCACTTGAGCTGTGGACAGCTGATTTTTTGGATATTCCAAAACCTAGAGGAAACCTACTAAATGGATGGTGTGGATGTCTGAAATAGATCACGTTGGTGCCAACTAGCTTGACCACATGAGAAGCTCCAGGGAGGTCAACCTCATAGTGCCATTTACCATTTCTGTTCTGGAAAGGAATTTATTTTTCTTTGAAAGGTATTTGCCTAATATACTTAGGCTTGAAGTTTGCAGAAGTGGGTCCCACGTTCATTTTATAGACAGATGGCTGAGGTTTTTCTTTGAAAGGTATTTACCTAGTATACTTAGGCTTGAAGTTTGTAGAAGTGGGTCCCACGTTCATTTTATAGGCAGATGGCTGATGTATACACTTTGGATGGATTAGTGATAAATGCCATTCTCAGGAATTTCCCAGTTTGGGAATTTATGAGCTGACTTTCAAATTTGAAGATTTTTCTTGGAATATTATCCGGGAAATTTGGCTAAAAATAAAAATATTTTTTAGTAAATTAATAAATAATACTAAATATTAAAGATATAGTTGTTGTATTTGATGTCTTAAATTAAGTCAGATACAGGGTTTGTCGATGCCATTGACAGTCTGTTCAATGTTACTTTCGATGGCATTGAACAGTGTTCAATCCCATCGAGATTTTTGGACTATCAGGGCACTTTTTTCGATGTCATCAATGGATGTTCGATTGACCCTTCGATGACATCGAACATGGATCGATGCAATCAAGATTTTACGAAAAATTGGGTTTTATATCTGGACAGTTTGGGTGTTAGTTTAATGTCATCAACTCGGCTTCAATGCCATCAAAGAAAAAGTTTTGATGACATTAAAGGGCATTTGATGATATCGAACGTTTTATGTAGAATTTTACGAATCTGCCAGATCTGCAAAATTTGTTTCTGATTTTGTTTGGGATTCTCCTATAAGCTATAAATATGGGTGTAAATGGGATTGTGAGGTATTTTAAGGGTTTCTAAATAGTCCGGTTTCAAAGGAGTGTAGCAAAGGGAGATTCGAGGTTGTTCGAATCGAGTTAGCTTTTCTCTTTGTAATTTCTACTTTCATAGTGATCATCTGTTGCTTTGTGCCGCGGTTTTTTTCCACAATGGTTTTTTCACATTAAAATCTCTGTGTACTCTTTGTGTTTGCTTGGTACTATTGGATTGCTATCTTATATTCACTCTATGTGCTTTCGCAGTTCCTCCAACAATAATTCATAGTGAATTAGTGAAATTAAATATTTTTCACATTAATATCAAGACATTGTCATGATTAAATTATGAAAAATTAGAACCATCAATATTTTGAAAATCTCATAATAATTCCAATTAAAATCTCAGACATTTGTCACATTTGATGGGCCAAATTTCAAAAATATCCTTGATATGCAATCTTAATTTGAAGTAATTGAAATTGGGTATGTCATAACTTTACATCTACCATTAGATTTTCAGGAAATCCATGTGTTTTATGGACTGCTCAGCGAACTTCATGCACTAAGCACCTATGAAAGGTTTGTACCCTGAGGTTTGTGAAAATTGCATGTTTTAACTATTTTTAGATATTTTTCCTTCTTAAGAGGTGTTCTGGTAATTGTGTAACAGTTTTGACCATTAGTCTTCTGATTAGTTTTAAAGCTTTTGCTTTTTATGAATTAAATAAAACTGTAAGATCCCATTTGTTTGCCACTTAAAATTTTATTTTTTTTTTTTTTAAATCCAGACATTTTAGTTAATAATAATTATACATGAGAAATGCTCACAAGCAACTAGTTGTACTTCCAACTAGTTGGCATTTGGGCGCCACTATGGTGTTTGTATGACATCTTGTCCATCCAACGAGGTTGTCCCACCATAAAAATAGGATCCCCAAATATTAATAATTAGGACGATCCAACCATGAAAAAAATGGAATGCTCCATTTGAATGTGAAATATTTAGGTGTTGTTTCATAGTTTTCCATGGTGTACTACCTAATAGTTGGATCAACTTGATTGTGTGGGAATCTCATTTCATGATGGAATAATCTTAATGGAAGGGCAAGATGTTGTACAAGCACTATGGTGGCCCCACACGCTAACTAGTTGGATGTACAATTAGTTGCGTGTGAGCATTACTCAATATATATTAGAAATAATAGCCCACAAAAATTATGGGTTATCAAGATCATTTTCAATCTTTACTAAAACCTCTAATACATGGTTAGAAGAACGCTCACTTGTGCACCTTCTTATGTGAGCACCCGTGCACACCTTTGCACACGTGTCATGGGAACAGAATCTGAATGACCCACGTGATGTGGCACCCCTTGGAATCTCACATGCTCATATTTCAGCCCAATACAAAACTCCAATGGGCCATGGCAAAAGGAAACAATTTCCTTGATTTACATTTCTCTTTGCTATGGTCCACTAGAGTTTTGGATCAGGCTGAAAATTGGATCCATAGAGTTTCAAGGGTCCACATCACGTGGTTTGTTCAAATTTTGTACCCACGACACGTGTGCAAAGGTGCACTCATTGCCCACATAAAAAGGTGCGCAGGCGGGCATTCCTCTACATAGTTATTGCTAACTAAAAATGAGATGAACATTTTTTTTAAGTGGCAACTTGATCAACGCCTAAAAATGAGTTTATCTCATTTTAGTTAATTGAAATCATGCATTAAAAATCATATTTCTCTCTGGTGTGGATTTAAAATAATCTTATAGCTAGCAATTATGATCACTACCATATAATTAGGATTAAATAAAATGAGATTATCTTAATTTTAGGCATACCAAACAGGCATAATCTTTTAAATTGTATCGTTTCCATTCACTCCAAATCATAGTTCAAATTACTGTGCATTGTATTTGTATTAGTGAGATACAAGATACAGTTGCCTATTTGAATGATTTATTGGCATATTGGTGTGAATTTTTTCAACGGTCGAAAAAGTTTTAAAATATTATATATTGTTTCTTTGTATGCATTTGTCCTTTTAATTAAAAAAATCCTTATATATTTATTGCATTGGTACGTATTGCATCCGCCAATTTTAAAATCATGCTCCGAGTGGTTGACCTTTCGATCTGCGTCCTCAATATCTTCATCGATCTTCAACAGTTTTGTGTAGTAGGAAAATAGAAAGACTCACATCTAGTTGAAAAGGGCTTAATATTAGTGGTTAGGATTTTCCAGTCTAGGTGACAATTAATGGTGATCTTCATCCATTGTGGGGCCCACTTGATCGATGGTCCAGATTACCAAACCATGGGCTGCACTGATGTGAATTGAAAATATCTCCTCAGGTTAAAGATCATGTGAGTGCCCATATATTAATAGAAATATATATATTTGTCGTGGACAGCAACAATATAAAAGCTACATATAACGTAAGATATGCAAGTCAACTAACATGCACGGGCAAACAACCTCTGCCAGAATTATGGGACCCACCACCTCTATTGCATTTAAAATCATAGAAAATGAAAGGCCTTGATGAAATCGCTGGCCCACTAAAATATACAATGCCTGTCTCTTTCGTTGGGTTTCCCACTTCTCATGCACCAATGCCACCACCCCATCCCATTCATTCAGCTCTGTCCCCTCCATTTGCAGGCTCTATAATTTGTGCTTTTTTACACCATTTCATAAGATGTTTCTAAGAAAACCTCCTCACGACTGCACTACGATACGTCGGGATTCTAGCCGTTGGATTGGGAAGTCGTTTATATGACCGGCCTCACTGTCGATAAAAATGTTAAAATAAATTCTCATATTTAAATATTTCAATCCTTTTAATTATTCAACTCAAGGAAAAAGAATATAATCATCAAAGGTTCCAAATATTTCAATTTTAAGGTTTTTTTTTTTTTTTTTTTGAACCATCTTTCATTAAGTGTGAAGCTTACTGTATAAATGATTTAGATCATTGAAAGATGAACCCGGATTGAATGGCTCCAGTTACTACTTATCTTATAGCAAATACTTGGGGATTATTAACAGGCGACTGTAAAAGATGAGCACTATCCATTGATGTGATGGATATCAGCACCAATGGCCTAGAAACCGAAAATGACCATCATCATATAACTTTTTATTTTATAATATTTGGCCTTTTTTTCTCCATTGAATGTGAAACATTGCAGTATTTTATTTTATTTTATTTTAATTAAATGTCTATTTGTGGTCCAGCTATACAAGGGTTACTGGTCTTCCAACTAGGTAGAGTTTGGTGGATGGTCCATCAGTACCCTAGGCCGATAATATCTATTGTTTGGATTACCGAACCATGGGTCCCAATTGTCCCCACTGATCATGAACACTACAATACTGACAAATGTGGCATTGGTTATGGGTAATCCAGACCTTTCGCCTATTGGGTTCCACCATGGACAGTCTACGCTCCAAAAATTGCCCTGGTATGATGATGTAGATCGGGTCGCGGACACTTTCATGGCTAAGATGGACCAGAGAAGGCTCAATCGGAGGTGGAAGTGATCAGGACTATCAGAACCTCAAAATAGTCATATCTCGCAATCCGAAATGAGGTCTTTTGATGCAGATTTTGATTTTGGGTTAGGAGAAGGTAATTTAGCCAACCAACCTGCTACACCGGGTTGCCCATGCCGGATTTACAAGATTCCTTCGGATCAATGGTTGAAAGTTCTTTTTATTTTTATTTTTACTACAAATAATAAGTTTTAGTTCAATCATAACTTTTAATCCTTTGAGCTTTAAGAATCGTGACCAACATGAAAAAGTCTTAGAAAAATTAGGAGAATAATGTGGTTAGGTTAAATTGGACACTTATTATTTTTGGTCAAAAACTATGAAGTCTAGTGGGAATCTTGGTCGCCTATAAATAGTAAATTTACAATTTATAGTAAGTCACGTTTTTAGAGAGTTCGAGTTGGAGATTGATTCTAAAACTCATTCTTAGGTTTGAGTTCACTATTTAAAGGATTGTCATTTCATTTTTTATCATCAATTAATTTATTTAGAATGATTAGAAATTAGTTTCTGTTTTCATTCCCGTGGATTCAAGGGATCTCTATGAGGAGTCCAGATAAGCCCTGTGATCTCGGAGTAGTTATTCTTGAAGAAGGCAGTGATCGACCTCATCACATCCTTCCATGCGTCAAATGAGGACAACTTAGAGCTTCCCTAGCGGCATATGCAATAAATCTATGGCATATAGGTGCAAGATCCAATCCATCCATCAGGTCGACCTCCTACATCTTTCCAAAAATAAATATAGTCCACTCAGCATGTGGAGTCGTCCTAACTTTGGAAACAGGTCAATGGGGTTAGAAAACTTCAGCCATGCTTCTCAGAACCACTCATTTGTTGCACTAACTGTGGCCCACCTGATGAGTGGATCAACCTGATTCTTGGGTTAGGGTGTCCATATACTGGTGCTGCTCTGATGAATGGATTTCATAACGTGCCTATCGTGCAATGCTGGAACATGTGCGGCATGTAAATGAACTTTAGTACAGACTCCCGTGCGCTTAGCTTAGCTCGGACAACTTAACTTGTTGGTACTGGCTTACAGATTATCTGAATTACCGAACCATGGTCGAGTCCTTTTTCCATCAATGTAGGAAACTCTGACGAAGGATGCTAATGCCGATGCTGCTCAGATTCATGGATTGAGGACTCCAAACACCAACTGGACTCAATATTCAGCTGAGTTGAGAAAAGACTAGTCTTTAATTACTTTGTTCTGATACACAGGGAGGTTAGTACGGTCCTCGGAACTTTTAAATGACATGTTAGTGTTTAATCATAAATGTAGACTATTCATTCATTAATAATAGCATTGGGAGCTAGCCCTGATGCAAGAATCAGGCTAACTGAATGATCCTAAACATCCTATCAGTAGCATGAAAGATGGGCGACCAAAATTATACCGAGAAAGAAAATGGGTTGAATCATCATCTGGAAGCATCTACTGATCAATGGATACCACTTTAATTTGTATTGACTATTGGTTTGATTACTCTAATTATGTGATTTGTTGGGGACAGTTGTAACAAATTGACCTCATTCAAAGGGTTGTAATCATCCCATCAGCATGATTCTTGTACCGAAGGCTAGTATTGGATGAACCTTTTAATTGATGATTTGAGCTGACGCCTCAAGTGTCATTTAAAAGCTTTAAGGATCTTAATCTCCCATCAAGTTGGGGACCTTAACAAAACTCAATCAATATTATTAGATTAGTGATAAAGGCGGGGACCTTGGCAAAACCCAATTAATAATATTATAGTAGTTGAAACTACTTATAATATATACAATTGCTAATAATAAGATATTAGCTTGTTACTTGCTAGTTAGACATCCTCTCTTCTCTTACAAAGGGCACCGGTTCAAGTCTTGCCTCATCCTCTATCCCAAAGAACAAATCTTTCAACGGAGTGACACGGTTGGCCCTGTCCTGTAGGCCTCAGTCAGATATCAAACTGCTCCGATTTAAATTATCTGGAGGATACCTTATGTGTAGATAGATGATAAAAAATAAAAATAAAAAGATAAAGATGCACAATAAGACTGATTTCTCAATTCAATCAAAGCCCAAAACATATTAGGGTTCAATTTTGACAAGGGGATTGTTGTGCGCAGCCACCACACATTAAGTGTGGAAGCAACTTTAGAATGAATCAAACACGTGATAAAGGACTACAAAAGAAATATATATATATATATATATATATATATATAATATATATATATATTATATATATATATATATATATATATATATATATATATATATATATATATATATGAGTAATCACAAGAACTGGATTTTACATGGAAATACCCTCACAGGAATATATTTATTTATTGATTTATTTTTTAAACCACAGCACCAAGCAACAACGGATCCACTATTAGTCAAAAAGTTACAAAAGATGGGCAACTCACAAATATGAAACCCTCATCCCTATAGACGAATTCTCCCTTTAAAACTCTAGCTTTCTCTCTACCACAACGTGATTATACCTAATCCCGTTATACACATCCCACCTAAAACGAGGACAAACCACTCTTTGAGCTTCATCTTGACTTCAACAAATTATCTCCTATTAACTTAGAAATCATTAAAAATTCAAACGGGTCTAATTGAGAGCATACTCAGCACGTTTCGGATAGAACCATTGACCGATCGGCTAGCACCAAATTTAATAGCGATTCGGTCATGTTCGTGCATCCGAACTACGAAACTCTGGAAAATCTCTGTACATAACTGATGTGCAAAAAATGATAAAATGAACCCTCTCACCTAATGATCATTTTTTGTACTACTTAGTCTTCCTGGATAATGTTGTATTAAAGTGTGAAAAGTCGCATCTTTAAGATTGAGGAAAGTACAGTCGTCCTTTCCCTAGCAACCACTGCACACATAGACATATCTTCTCCATCATTATTCCTTCTTAATTGTTTCGACCGAAGCGATGAGATAACAATATCAAGGTCCAAGGTTGTTGGGAATTTTGGCCTGCGGAATCACACAGATCTAGATCTAGGATAGCAATCCAATGACACCAAGCACACACAAGAGAACACAGATTTAACGTGGAAAACCTTTGCGGGAAAAAACCACGGCACAAAGCGACAGATCTCCACTATGAAAATAGAAATTACCAAGAGAGAGGACTTACCCGATTCGAACAACCTCAAATCTCACCCTCGCTACACTTTAGAAACCCTAAAAAAAAAACCTTTAAAAACCCTTGAAACTACTTTAAAAGGCCTCAGAATACATCCCAATCCCGCATACACCCCTTTATATAAGTTTGGAAAGAAGCAGACTCGGAATAGGAAACAAGTTCCGCAAAATCTGCGTTTCCGCAATCGCATCTGCGAAACTCTTCGATGTCATCGAGCCACTCTCGATGACAGCCTCGATATCATCGACAGTCCTTCGATGATATCGAAACAATACCAAAACTGTCCAGCGACTAGGGTGGAAAATACTGTGAATTATCGATGGCATCGAGACCCTGTCGATGACAGCCTCGATATCATCGACGGTCCTGTCGATATCATCAACAAACCACCAGACAGATTTAAGACATCTGTCTATAACAATCTCTATCATGTCTTCAATCTTCATCCGTGTAGCTTCTTGACCTCCTCTTATCTCTTCATCACATCATAGCTTCTCGTGCACACTCCGTCTTCCTTTTACGCCATCGCCAAGCCTAGAGAAGTTGCACAGAACTTGAACTTCTCTACAGGAATATTCTTGTTGATCATGTCTGCCGGATCTAAATCCACATACTCAACTACCTTTGCTCCTGTCTTCTCAAAAGAAAAGACGTAGTCTTCTTACCATCTCACCGCTATCCAATATTGCTTGCCGGGGTACTTGCTCACAACACCGATAACCTATGAAATAACCGATCTAATCCAGACCATGGCATACACTGCCAACCGCATTCGAATAAGGCTCATGAGATATCCCGTTTTTCCTCATCTGTTTTGGGATATGTCCTGAGGAAAACTTGAGGAGAGACGCGTAGGGAATGCTTTCCGGCTTTTCCTGGCCCATCACATCCTTGATCAATACCTACACACAAGGTATTCTTCTTGTGATTACCAAAGCCTACTCCTTCTTCAGTCTCAACGCCGAAAACCATCTTTGCAGCCCCCCGATCCTTCATCCTGAATGTCCCACTTAACCGAGTCTTCAGTACATTGATTTCAGACATGTCATAATTGGCGATCTACATGTCATCAATTCCTGACTCACCATGAAGGAATCAAACCACTACCTAAGCGACAAGTCGAACCACGACCTCCTACAAAGTCTTTTCTCAGCCCATTTAACTTCGAACCGCTCTGGTTGCTTCATGTAGATCTGCTCTTCACTTTCCCTTACTGAAGTGCAGACTCCACATCCATCCTTCCAGCTCAAGATCACATTGGCCAACCAGCGCCAATCACGGATCTAATAGACACCTACTATATCATCGACGCGAATATCTCTGAGAAGCTGATCCCTTATCTCTAACCTCGCCCTGTATTTATGCTATATCCTCCTGAAGATTCACCTGCATCCAACCACTTTCCGGCCCACTGAAAGCTTCACCAGCTCCCATATGTCGGTTTGGTACAACGAATCCATCACATCGCCCATAGTCACCTTCCACTTCTCAGCACCAAGCTCATTTAGAGCCATCTGAAAAGAAGATGAATCCCCTGCGATATTAGAGTCATTCATGTACCTCGCTGATATCCTGTGATCATGTCCTGTGATTCTTTTCACAGGTGGCTACTCCACCTGCTCTGTATCCCTGTCCGCACATCTCAGCCTTCCTGTCCTGCCCGCTCATGTGGTCATGCCCAACATGCCACAAACATGCAGAGGTGGAATCCTCTACATCCACTGTAGCTCCACCTTTTGAAGTGCTCCCGATCAACCTGTACAAGTTACCGAGTCGTTACGCTTTCATGATTACCCGTGCCCCCTTAGATACCTTAAGAGCACTATCAATACCTGTGTACTTGCATCCTTTTGCCTCAAGTACACCAAGAGAAATCAGATTCTGCTTCAAATCAGGAACGTGCCTGACATCAGTCAAGGTACGCTCCACCCCATCAAACATCCTAATGCGCACCGTACCAACAGCCACAACATTACAGGTAAAGCCATTGGCCATAAACACCTGTCCACCATCGCACTCGCTATAGCTGGCAAACCAACTCCGATGAGAAGTCATGTGAAATGATGCCCCTGTGTCTAGCATCCACTCATCCTTACGATCATCGTATGGCCGCCTAATAGTAGACACAGAGAAAACATCACCATTACATCCACTCGATCTATCTGACGTGGCAACATTGGCCTCCCTGTACGAAGCCTCAGAATCTTCTCTCTTCGATTTATGATTTCCACAATCCTTCTTCACATGTCCTTCCTTCCCACAATTCCAGCACTTTACCTTTCCTTTGCCCTTGCCCTTGGATTTGGATCTATAACTTGAAGAACCTGTACCTTCTCCAGAATTACTACCCACTGTAAACAGTGCATCAGAAGACGTCCACATGTCGCTGTTTAGTTGTCTCATAGCCTTCGCTTGAAGAGCCGAGATAACGGTATTGACACTCAGGGTTTTGGTCGTGCTGCACATAGTGTCCTTGAATGCCTCAAAAGACGTCGGGAGAGAACTCAGCAACATACATGTCTGTTCTTCATCTTTCATCACTTCCTCCATATCCAGCAATTTGCAAACCAATTTATTAAAGTTGCTGATGTGAGCCTCTAGATCTCCACCATCTGCCATCTTGAAGTTATACCACTGCCGCTTCAAGTGTAGGCGATTTTCAGAGGATTTCTTCGCATAAACATCCTCTAACTTCGCCCATAACTTAGCCGGAGTTTTCTCCCTTATGACATTGTAAAGAACCTCATCTGTGAGACATAAACGGATCGATGATAAAGCCTTCTTATCAAGAGTATTCCAATCACCATCAGTCATAGTAGACTTTCGCTCCTCAAGAGTACCATCTTCGCCTTGCTTGATTAAGGAACTCATCATCTTGATTTTCCATAACTCAAAATTATTTTTCCCTGAGTACTTCTCAATCTCATACCTAGTGCTCGCCATTATTACTAATCCTTGAGATTCAGATTTGTGCCCCAACCAATTGCTCTGATACCACTTGTTGGGGATTTTAGCCTACGGAATCACACAGATCTAGATCTAGGATAACAATCCAATGACACCAAGCACACACAAGAGAACACAGATTTAACGTGAAAAAACCCTTGCAGGAAAAAAACTACGGCACAAAGCGACAGATCTCCACTATGAAAATAGAAATTACCAAGAGAGAGGACTTACCCGATTCGAACAACCTCGAATCTCACCCTTGCTACACCCTTTATAAACCCTAAAAAACCTTTTAGGAACCCTTGGAACTACTTTAGAAAGCCTCAGAATACATCTCAATCCCGCATACACCCCTTTATATAAGTTTGAAAAGAAGCAGACTCGGAATAGGAAACAAGTTCCGCAAAATCTGTGTTTCCGAAATCGCATCTGCGGAACTCTTCGATGTCATCGAGCCACTCTCGATGACAGCCTAGATATCATCGACAGTCCTTCGATGATATCGAAACAAGACCAAAAACTGTCCAGCGACCAGGGGTGGAAAATACTGTGAATTATCGATGGCATCAAGACCATGTCGATGATAGCCTCGATATCATCGACGGTCCTGTCGATATCATCGACAGACCACCAGACAGATTTAAGACATCTGTCTATAACAAAGGTATCCACACCATTGCACAAAGTATTCACTAGATACTTGTAAAAATCTGGAAGAGACGTTAACAAAATTAGAGTTTTATCTTCTTCATTGATCTTCACCCTCCACACTTGTCATTTTGCAAATTATTTTGTGAATGTGTTAACATGCTTAAGAGTTTTGATCCTTCCGTCATCTTTATATTATATAAATGTCTATTCAAATATATACGATTGGAGAGCAACTTTGTCATATAAATGCTCTTTAACTTCATCCATAGGCTCGCAATAATTATCTCATTAATTACATTATAAAGAACTTCATCAGTCAAGCATAATTGAATTGCGTTAATCACCCTCCGATCAAGTTCGTTCCAATCCGTTTCTTTATCTGATTCAAAACATTTCATTTTATCAAGGAGTGCATGTTGCAACTCTTACTGAATTAGGAAGACTTTCATATTCCGCATCCATAATTCAAAATAATTTTTACCTATGAATTTCAATGTCTCGTACTTTACATTCAATCCCCTCGATGCCATGTTTTATATTCAATGTGAAAAAACCTAATGTAAAGCATAAGCTGATACCAATTGTTGCGCATAGCCACCATATGCTAGGTGTGGAAGTAACCTTAGAATGAATCAAACAGGTAATAGACAATAGGAAAAAACAGGAAATCATAGAAAACACATAGATTTTACATGAAAAAATCCCTTGTGGGAAAAATCTATGCTACCAAGTGACAATGGATCCACAATTAATCAAAAGTTACAAGAGATTGACAACTTACAGATGTGAAACCCTCATCTCTACAAGGATTTCCCCATTCAAAACCCTAGCTCTCTCTCTCTCTATCACAATATGATTCTTCCTAATCCCGTATTAACAAGGCTATATATAACTCACGTAAAAAGTTAGAAACAAAAATCGTGCATTTACGTAAAATCAACGTGAACTGCCAATTGAACCGTCGATCGATCGATGATCTTCAATCGATCGACACTCCATGTTTGATCGAATCGAACATGTCGAAAAGTGTCCAAAGAAAAAAAAAAAAAAAATATATTTTCATATTTTCTCGATTGATCCATACTAATATTGATTAATTGAAAACCCTGTATTTGCGTTAGATTGAAGGCACCAGATCAGCAGGGATCACATGCTTGGTTAATCTAAGCAACTGTTATGCCCCATCTCACTGTGGATGACCATGTCAAGAAAAGCTCTCCGATTGAAAGATCCTTGCAAGCAACCTACTAACCATTTTTAAATTGATTGTGGGCCTCCAATTGACAAGTTACAAAATGTCATAGGTAGGAGAAATTTCGCCACGGCCGTTCGTCAATCAGAAGCTGTGTCATGAGGCCCACTGTTGGAATTAAAAACCTGCATATTCTATGCACATCCTAGGGTCGTGCATGAGTAATTCTCCCTCCGTGTATCACAGCATGCATCGAACGGTGGCAATGGGTTGTGTTTAGTTCGGACCAGAGTCAGCCCAACCAGGCCCCATACACTAAATCGGCCCAACTACTACCCAGGATAGAATTCAGGCCCTAGCCCAACCTGTCACTCGAAATGAAATGACCTGGTCTAACCTATGACCAGATTCTTATGCCCATAGGCTCAGTGGGTCTAACATACTTATAAGAAATTGTAGGGTCGTGATCCAATAAGCGGCCCATCATATGAAGGGGTGGAACACATGCCAAAATCCCGTGCATAGGACACGTGTCAGAGATCCAGGCATTCTTCATGTTGTCCACTTTGACCTTGCAGTTCCGCTTCCTTCTTCACAGAAATTTCAGAGTCGTGATAGATGATGCCGTTGGAAGAGAGATCCCCACCCTTAATTTTTATAGGGCCCACCATGATGATTATACAGTGCACGTACCAGGGTGAGGTGCAGGCCGGATTAATTTGACCATGTTTACGGCCTAGTATGATGGTTTATGTCTCAGGAATCACACCTATATATTAAACAATCATATCCATCTGAACTGTTGATTTTAAAGTGACTGTTTAAAATAAAAACAGTTAAAAGGTGAACCATGGACTGTGAATACCTCAGAAAAAAGTAATTGACAGGACCTTCCCAGGGGGTTTTGTTTTTAAAATGTAAGCACTCTGTCAGCTGACAATGTTTGTTCGACCCCATCCATACATCATCTGACATTTCATATATATATATATATATATATATATATATATATATATATAATATATATATGTTTTTGTTTTTTTTTGCCAAGGCACTAGACGATTAAATGCTTAATGTACGGGCAGGGGCTCTATGGGCCATGTTGCCTATGCCTTTCATCCATTTTTTTGGTACTCATTTTAGGGTATGAGGCAAAAAATTATGCAGGTCTAATGCTTAAGTGGACTGCTTCACATGAAACAATGGTGATAATGAAATTCACTGCAGAAACTTTTCTAGAGGTTATTGTGATATTTATTTGCCATCTAATTTATTCATTAAGTCATATAGACCTGGACGGAGGGAAAACACAAATGGTAGATTGATCCAAAACATCTACTGCTAATGAGAAGTTTTGGTTGGAGTTCAATCCCCACTATGTCGTCAACTTGAGCCTTGGATCTGCCTCATTTTGGGGTATGTATCTTAAAATGATCTTTAAAAATAATGCACCAACAGCATAGATAAAACCCATACAGCACATTGGACCCCACGAAAGCCCTGCCTCAGCGGATTATTATCCAAGCGAGTAGGATGCAATCTACTTCCCTTCATGTGGTGCTAGTAATGTGCTCAAATCTTTTGAATTACATGTGGGATGTCTAATCAGGACATTTCATTTATACTACTGTGGGAAGCGAAAGCCATGGTGCAGGATCGCGGATCTTGATAGGGCTTTTCTTCTCTCTTTTTTTCTTTTTCTTTTTAACACACCCTCACACCCACCCACACCATGATGGATGCTCCAAATCTATAACCTCAATGTTGAAACGCGCAGAGTCTACTAATGAGCCATGACTAGGTACCCCTTTAATAGAGTTAATTTGTTACAGCCATACATTATTCATAAGCTATAAATTACATGGTTAGAATATAAAATGAGATCTATCTAGTAGATGTTTCAAGATAGTGATTGGGCTTATTTTGTTTTTGCACTCAATTGCGACCATTTATTTTCCCTACTATTTTGATTGAATGATTATGATAATCCAATTGATGTGATTTTGTAATGTCAGATGCTCTTAGTATGAATGAATAAATGGTTTGAATTGATCATAGGTCAACCCATGTGTCATTTAAAAGCTGTAAGGACTTTTCAAACTATTCATTCATTTATGTGCCTAAGAACAAGTTGTTGTGCAAAAACATGTCAATCTGGTGATCCTAAGCATTTGAGTGGGGTCAGTACAATCCTTTGTTTTTTGCTAGCCATAACTCGATAGTTAGCATCATTATATCAAAATGGTACTTTGGAATAAGAAATATTAAGTGGGATCTATCTGGTAGATATTTGAAGATGATGAGTGGACTTATTTTGTTTCTCTAGCTAATCTTGCCAATCCATTTTTATGCTATTGATCATAAGGTTAGGATTACCTAATTGGCATGATTTTTTTAAATGGCTTGTTTTAATTGTATAAATGAATGAACAATTTAGAATGAAAAAAGGTCACCCATGTGTAAGGCTGTACATCAAGCCGAGTCAAGTCGAGGTGGGCCAAGCTTGGCTTGGCTCATCCATACTCTCCTCGAGTTCGAGCTCAACACTGAAGCTTGGCTTGTTTGCCAAAGCTGTCGAGTCGAGTTCGAGTCGAGCTAGTGGTTCGAGCGAGGTGAGTTTACCTCGAGTTCGAGTCGAGCTTGTTTGCCCGACCCGACCCGACCCAACCCAGCCCCCAGTCCAACCCTAATTCTAACCCGACTCAACCCAACGCTCCAACCCGACCCAACCCAACGCCCAACCCGACCCAATCTGCCAATCTATACTGATATACATTTTTAAAATAATAAATAAATCTCCAATAATATATTGATATACATTTTCAATATATATATATATATATATATATATATATATATCTATATATATATATATATATATATATATATATATATATATATATATATATATATATAAAACATTAATCACATTCACCTACCTTTGTTTGTAGTGGCCGATGGGTTGAGCAGGCCTGAGAAGAGTCACCGAGTCGGGATTGCGAATGGGTCGCTCGAAGTCGCCGAGTGGGCCATGTGGGTTGCTCGGAAAAATCAGGAGAATGAGAAAATGAGAGAGATAGAGAGTAGGGCTGAAAGTCGGGCGGGTTGGTGCTCAACCCTAACCCAACCCAACCCAATCTCGGGTTGGGAATTCTCAACCCAAGCCCAACCCAAGCGGGCTCAGTCGGGTTGATCGGGTTGGTCGGGTATATACGTGTTAATATTTTCGTTATTACATTAGTTTATTATATTTCAATATAGGACTTATTTTTTGTATCTATGATTTTATTAATCATATATGTGATTATTCATCATAAAGAACTTCATTTTTTTTCTTTAAAAAAACAAGCTAAAATATAAGACAACTACTCCATTAAAAGTCATGTAGCATAGCACGCAGTCTTTTTGAGAGAGAGAAATCCAGCATATCTTGTCAGCTTGAGTCCTTGGAAATGACGTGGACAAATGAGACCCGACATCACTAACGTGCCTTCGACACAAATGATCCACACTCAATTATAATTTATAAGTAACTTATATATTGATCGAGTTTGGGTTCGGGTAGGGCAACCCGAGACCTCAACCCAAGCCCAACCCAAGTTTTATCGGGTTGGTGTTTGTATAGCCCAAGCTTGAGATCGGACGCGATATATCCTGCCCAAGCCCAACCCAATGTCGGGTCGGACACGGGTTGGTTGGGTTGAACCCGCCCAACTTTCAGCTTTAATAGAGAGGGGCAGAGAGTACGGGCTGCCGTGCTAGGTGCGGTTGTGCGGCGTGCTAGCCAGCGGCTGCTCGTGCTCGGTAGGTTAAGGGAAAGAAAGAGAGGAATGGGGACGGACGATCGGGTAGGGTCTTTTACTTTTTACTTTTTAATTTTTAGTAAAAACTTTTAAGTTTTACTTATATATATATATAATATTAATATAATATAATATTAAAATATATTATTCGAACCGAGTCAAGCTTGAGTTTGAGCTTCGAGTCGAGTTGAAATGCACTATGGTCGAACTCGGCTCGAACTCAACTCGAGCTTTAAAACGGAAGCTTGACTCGCCCCGAGTTGGCCTTTCAAGCCGAGTCAATTTGAGCTGACTCGAATCGAGTCGAGTGAGCTTATCGAGCTAGCTTGACTTGTGTACAGCCCTACCCATGTGCCATTTAAAAGTCTTTGGAACATTGGTACGTCCACATGAAGGTGGGGACGCCCTAGACAAAGCATGCACAATTCATTGACTCTACCGGCTCCACTAATAATCCAAAGACAATCAATTGATTTATATTTAATAGCCCCGT
Organism: Magnolia officinalis; assembly: GCA_021015155.1. Lineage (NCBI taxonomy): Eukaryota > Viridiplantae > Streptophyta > Magnoliopsida > Magnoliales > Magnoliaceae > Magnolia > Magnolia officinalis. Next base: position 88,306,586 of record JAJHSJ010000005.1, read on the forward strand.
TCTTTTTACCCGACCAGAATCTTGAGCAAAACTAGTTTTAGTAAGCATGAATTCAAATAAAGAATTAAAGAATTACAGTACATCCCATTGTCTCCGTGACATCTACTCTGTACATCAAATGTCCCACTCGATTCTAAGCCCTGGGGTGTATTATCCTTGTACGCTGGCATCAAGTAAGTCCCTCTAGGCCCCTGGGGCTAAAAAATTGGCCAGATACATGTATCAGGTGGGCCGCACCATAGGGCAACACTGGGATGGGATGCCAACCATAGGTTTTTGTGTGCATTATGTTGTTAACCTTTCATCAAATCCGTTCATCTGGTGTGATTCATCAAGATGAAGGAATAGGCAAAAACCAGCCTAACCGAGAACTCACGGTGGCCACATGAACTGATCAGTGGTTTAGGTGTAATTTTACATTGTCCCTATTGACATGGGCTACTTGATTTTTTCTATTAGGCACATTTCTTTACGTATACGTTGAAATAAACACTCACCTGATGGATGATGGATGGAGTAGATTCCACATATATACAACATGGTGAGTGCCGTAGAGATTGGGATTGTTACACGGTTGTTTTACCCGTAAGTAGGTGTCATAGACGATCCCGGTCCTTTCTGACCCAAGCCAGGTCCAAAACCCTGTAAACACGGTCCCAGCCCTGCTATTTGGGTTGGTTGGTTCCCATGTAAAGCCGTACGGAAATGTTGTTTCACGCCGCGTAAAACACCCAACCTCATTTGGGACCACTGCTTTTTATATATAAAATCCACTCCATCCATCATGTGAGTACCATTATTTGGACCGTACATACAGAAGATAAGTCCGATTTCAAACTTATACTCGCATACAAATTGGTAAAACGTAAATTTACTACCAAAAAATGCTAAGTTCGCATCACATCCGTATCGTCCCATGTGATGTGGTCCAACTAACCTGTACATCTAGCTGATTTTTGTCCTTAGGACATCATCAAGGATGGAGCCTGACAGACAGTGAATTTTACATATACAACATGGTGGGACCCACATACAGGTGTTGCATAGATGAGGCCAACCAACCAAATCTGTGGTGGTTCCACCTGTTTACTGGCTCGCCAGACACATAAGTATGGACGGTAAAATGCAGAAAAAAAAAAGAGTTAAAAATCTGGCAATCCAAAAGTAAAGGCGAGAGAAAAGAATGGCTAGGATTGTCCCATCAGGTGGACCGTTCCATGCGGTAGGTGGACCACATGTTTCCATAGAGGTGATACTATCGTATCTTGTACGTGTTAATGTTATCCTTTGGCACGACGCGATTTCTATAATTGCAGTGGTCATCTCACGCCATACATGTTCCGGAAATGAAACCACTGGGGAATCTTCGCGAATGGATGACTTTCAAACTAATCACGTTTCCCGTATACGTCCAGGATAGAAAATCTCACCGCGGATTGACTCAAAATCATGACGAATTCACATTCACGGTCACAATTAGATCCACAGATTTACGCGGTCCAGATTGACGTTCTTCATTGCATTGTACTTGTACGGTGGATTGTTACAGCAACGTAAGATAGTCCGGTTGGCCCACTTAAACGACGCACAATATGTCGCAGCACACGTGGCAAGATTTTGCACCAGTCAGGCCCAGCCATCTAGTGGGTCCTGCCATCAGTTACCTACTAAAGATTAACATCCATCATACAATCCTAGCCGTGGAATTTCTTCAATTTACACCAGGTGCATAATCCTAACCGTTCCTCGTACGGGTCCCACTTCAAACTGTCTCATGGTCAATGCATGACTGAGATTGAATTAGCACTAGGGTCATCCAAATCAATGCAATTTTGTAGAAATAATCCATCCAGAGAGTGTGACCCACCAAACAAAGTAGTCCAAATCACCAACAACTGCACCTCACAGCAAATTTCAGAAGTCCATTCAGCGTGACCCACCAACGCGATTTGCATGTGATATGATACATTGAATAGAGGCACACTATCGAGATCACGTGCCACACGTCTGCAGATACAGGCCACGTCCCAATTGAAGTCCCTTACCAACACTAGAATTGTACGTACATCAGCTGGCCCACACGTGTTTGTCGAACGGAAGTCACTGATACCTTTCTTTCTAGCCATCATTTACCAGGGCCGCATGGGGCCCACTCATGAGCGGATTAGCCACATCATCCTCATATGCCTGGACAAGATTGCCCTCACCGGATTTTGTTTGGGAAGTAATTTGATACTCTGACAGCGTACGGGCTTGATACGCAGGCACTCGAAAATTCTATACGTGACGCCCAAATTAGACAAATCCGGCTAAAATGCAGAACTCATATTCCTAATATCTGATGGGTTGAGCAATCCTGCCATCTGGGTTCATGGACATTGTTTTTTGAAATAGAACGGTTGGATCTCGCTCTAAATGTCCACCAACCTGATATTCAGGTCGGACCGTTTGATTTGAATTACTTGAATGCCACGTCTGCAATTTCTAAGTAATTTCTACGGGCCTGCGTATAATCTATCAGGGTCCGCCAGAGTATCAATGGTTTTCTGATCATATTACCTTTTAAAAATCAATAAATCCTATGAACCGTTTAAAAGAATCCAAAACAGATGATGTATTTAAACAAAAAAGGAAAAAATAAGAGAGAATCACGAAACCGACGCGGACGGCAACAAAATATCGGTATCGGTTCTTATACTGTGATAATGCATATCCGTACAATCAGTTGCTTTACTGTCTTTGAAAATACCGAAAACAAAGGAGAAAAAAAGAAGGATCCGAAACGACAGTTCTACATATCGGCAACTGGCACGTACCGGACTTGCCGGTAGCTCCCCGTACCCGAAACGTCACGACATGAAGACCTGCACGCTGGCGTTCTTCGTCGACTTGCATATCGGGCATGAATCGAGCTTCGACTCGCAGTCCTTGCAGAGGCAGAGATGCCGGCACGGCAACAGCAGAACCGATACGTCGTTCTCCCGGCACGCCTTGCACGTCTTCCGATACTTGAGGACCCGATTCTCCCGTTCTGCTCTCTGCGTATCGGTTTCCTCTCCTTCGTAACAGCACGACTGCGCGTCGTCGGCCACAACCATCATCCCACCGCTGCTGTCACCGTAGCCTTCTTTTGCTGCCCCCGAATTCTGGAGCAGGACTTGCTCGAGGTTCGTGCGAAGGCTCGAGACCATTGCTTCGTTGTTCCTCGCCACGTGGCACCAGATCTGGTTCTCTGCGCTCATCTGCTTAACCTTTTCTTCCAGCTCAGCGTTTCTGCGTCTGACGTTATCGAGCTCTGCCTCCTTTTCTTTCAGCCGTTTCAAGACCTGCTGCTCCAGCACCGAAAGCAGAGATCTGAAATGCCTCTTGCGCGTCTCATCCAATCCCAACCGAAGTTTCTCGTTCTATAAAAAGAAAAAAATAAAATAAAATCAGACGCAGCGTTAGAGAGATTCAAGAGGAAAAGAAAAGGAACGGATTTCGGCCAGAGGAATCTAATAGTAAGTACCTGGAGTCTGATGAAAGCATCGGTTTCGATGTTTTGTTGGTAGAGACAGGCGAGAAGATCTTGCGCGAGAGGCGATGGAGAAACGCAAGCAGATCGACCGCTGGTCGAAGTCGCTGCAGATTCATGCAATCGATTTTCTTCGTGCGAGAGCTGTACACCGAGAGGAATTTCAGCAGCCGTGATTTTCTCCTTCGGCAAGTTCACCAAAGGCCAGAAATGCTGCTGTTGCCCTAGAGTCATCTGATCAGTTCGATTTCTCTTTCTCGATCCCGACGCATTGCAGGTTAACTCGCTTTCCTGATCACTGAAAACCGTTCCATGCAATATCTGCTGCTGTACAGCTGCACCAAATCAAAAAATCAAGAAACGTAACAGAAAAACAAACCAAAAAAAAAAAAAAAACCGAATCCACAGAAAACGGAACTCACCTTGATTACTGTAACCTCTCAAAAGATTCGCGCTCTGGTTTTCACGAATAAACTGCATCTGAAGCTCTTCAAAAACGCCATTCCGTACGCTATAAAAAATCAAGAACGGATGATCAATAACCTCTCGAATACAAATCGAAACCGATTCATTTCGTTTCCGAAACGTTTCAAATAGCAAAAGAAACGCTTACCTGAAAGCGTTTGACGGGTATTGTGCCTGTACTGCCATCGAAATCCTTCTCCAAAAGAGAGAGAGAGAGAGAGAGAGAGAGAATGGAAAATCTTGCAAAGAGGAAATGGGGTTATGCAAGGAGGGAAATCTATTTATAAGATTTTTTATTTTTATTTTTCTAAGGGAGATGATGCATGGGAAGTGGTGGAGGGAGCATTGACATGGAGTAGCGAATATATAAATGAGAAGAGGGAGTGGGTGCGCAGTGCGCTGCAACGGACAGTCAAACGAGACAACACGAGAAACGAGCGGAAAAGTGCGCACCCCCACACTTACCTTGCTTTTTCCCGTGCGCACTGCACCTCTCTCTCTCTCTCTCTTAAAACCTTTCCCACTCCTTCCCATTAAAAACCACGCCATCCACGTCGCCTTCACCAGTAAAAGACGAAAAAGTCGTGTCTCTCTTTACCTCATGCTTATTTTAGCAGTCTTGGCTCCACTCATCTCCACTTCCCGATTCTTTTTCTGCCACGCTGGACGACGTTTCTTCGCATTTGTCATTGATGCTCTCTGCATGTACAACTGGGACTCCATTCCTTCACGACAAATCCCCACCTACATCCGCTTGTACGACTAAGTTCCCTACATCTACCTAATAACTTCCACATTTCATCTGCGTGCAGCATCTAATCAATCCAATAGCTTGGCCCCATCATTTGGATCACCTTAATAAAAAATTCAGACCGATCCACCTATCAGTAGAACTACATTTTGAATTTATTATTTATCAGTGGCTATAGATTATCATATTTTCTGTGGTCCACATACGAATGGGTTACGTTATATAAATGGTGGGACCAGTCTATTGGACGGAGTAGATATTTCATGCAATTGATAAGTTCGAATTTATCTACTGGGTGGATGGAAACTTATGGTCCAAACTCGTTGGATGTTTGGCGTTTCTTATTATCTGTTTTACGCAGCAAACACCAAAGTTGGTGAGGCCCACCAAGTTGGATATGTAAAATCTACTCTGTCTATCATGTTATATCCTCCATTTTCGCCATAAGCCATAAATCAGCTGGGTCCCACACTGCAACAGTTGGGATTGAATGTCAACCATAGGTTTGTTTGTTGGGCCACCGTGATTTTTTTTTCCTTTCATCAAACCCGTTAATCAAGTGTAACTCACTGGAATTAAGACAAAGTACAAAAGTCAGCCTGATACAAAACCCAGGTGGGCCACACCGTGTGAACTTATTGGTTTTCAGAGAAATTTTACAATGGAAATGGGCTATATGAGTAACTTTTTTATTTGGCTTATTTTGAATATATACGGTTCTAAGTAATGGTTCTCACCTAATGCACGGAATGGATTTTTCATATACAACATGGTGGACCCCATGGAGCGTGTTGCGTTGCGTCAGGGATTGTCGACTATTCCTGTCCCTACAAGTGCGCGTACTCTTCTAGATGGATTAAATGACCATGTACAATACGGGGCCGAGCTTGGAAGCGGTTTGTCTGGTGACCCTAATACGAGCAACCAGATGATGTTAAAGTTCTGTGGGCCCTCCATGATGTATGTGTTTTATCCACACAGTCCATTCATTTTCGAGGTCATTTTAGGGTATGGGTTCAAAAAATGAGGCAGATTTAAATCTCAGGTGAACCACAGGACAGGAAACTGTGGTGATTAAAGTCTCACCGTTAAAAACTTCCTGAGGCTCACTGTAATGTTTATTTTCTATCTAACCTGGATGAGGTCACATAACCCTAGATGATGAGAAAACACAAAAATCTGCATGATCCAAAACTCAGATGGGCCTCAAAAAGTTTTTAATGGTAAGCATTCAATCTTTGCCGTTTCATGTGGTGTGGTCCACCCTCGTTTTTGGGTTTATCGCCTAAAATGACCTGAAAAATGGATAGACGGCGTGGATAAGATAAATACGTGATGGTAAAGCCCACAGATCTTTGACATCAGGTAGCTTATGTGTTGTGGTCACCAGCCAAACCACGTCCCCTGGCTACACCCAACACGGTGCATCCCTGACCGTGGAGCCCACCTTGATGTATTTGTAGTATATCCATGCCGTTTATTTGTTTTCCCATATCATTTTAGGGCATTAGACAAGCAACGAAGCGGATCGAAATCTCAGGTGGACCATACTACAGGAAACAGTGGTGATTGATAATTAAAAGCTTCTCGTGGCCAACAGAAGTTTTGGATCAAGCTTATATTTGTTTCTTCTGTACATCCATGTCTGTGTGACCTTACCATGGATGGAAAATAAAAATTACGGTGGGCCATGGGAAGATTTTAATGGCGACCGTTCATTCACCACTGTTTCCTGTCTTGTGAACGACCTGAGATTTGTAAATGCTTCATTTTGGGGCTCATGTCCTAAAGTGAGCTGGAAAAATGGATGGACAGCGTAGATATATTACACATATATCAAGGTGGGCCCCACAGTCAGGGATTCACCATGTCCGGTGAGGCCGTTCCCGCACCTAATCCGCTCCCCCTACTATCACGTACAGCCAATCCCTTGCAACCTGTCACACGCATGGAATATCCTATCCGTGCAAAAGATGGACCATGCTATGATGAACGCCGGATATAAAACTCACACAGATCCACCCATTGGGTGGGCCATACCTATCAAATAATTTGAATCGGCCTTATTTTGGCACAAAGTAATGGTCATATCGTGTTGCACGTTTTTAGTAATTCGAATATGATGTTGAAGAGAACTGTCAAGTTTTTGTCCGCGTCGATGGGTCGAAAATGCTCTTAATCTAGGGGACACGTGTCAATGTCTCAAGGGTTGTGACATCAGGGCCCGTCTTTTGCTGGGGATGATTACGAACACGCACTGGCCCCTAAATAAAGATAATTTATTCCTTAGATGGGACGGTGTGATGTGAAGAAAATGGACAACTAGAGAAAATATTGACAGCTTATATTCATGAAATTGTGTGACCCACCTGATGAGTGGATTAGATTAGCTTTTGGGACGGGGCACATGGAACCTATCATGTGAAGAAAAATGGATCATTAGGGGGGAAAAAAAAAAAAAATCATTAAAAATTATATTCAAGAATATTCTGACCCACCTGATGAGTGGGCCGGACTTACTTTTGTAACAGAGCACGTGATGGCATCCTAACTAGTCACACAGTGCCACGTTTGCATTTCAACTCCTCACGTGAATAGCTTGTATTTCTCACATGATAGGTAGGACTTACCTCCGAGAATTTCCTAATGCACCCCAATTATCATCTAGGATTCCAAGAGCAATAGTACTGGGATCTAGACCATTGATACCAATGCGCCTCGAATGTTTTCTTTCCTATTTCTATCCTTCATTGACAAGATTTTAATTTATTAAAATTAAAAAAAAAAATTAATGATTGAATTAGTTATCATTATTTAATATAATAAAAATTTATTAATTGGACAAAATATAAAATGGCATTGACTAGTTGGTGAGTGGTTGTAGATATGGTAATATTCCTATCCCACTTACTTAGAAGTGGGATAATCAGGCAATTATTTTTTAAAAAATAAAATAAAATAAATAAATCATTTGATTAAGAGGTTGATTTCCAAAATCCAATTTTCTGAGTTAAATACGATAGGTAATGAGGTAAATGGCTATTCATGGCTAGCAATACATGCATATAGAAAGAAAAAAAAAATGATTAGTGTTTAAGGGCTTCCACTCTAAAAGATTTTTGGAAATGGACCATCTTCACAAAACACAATAGACACAAGGTTACAATTATTGAATTATTAGCCAAACTTTAGTATTAATACTAAAATATACTGTGTGAGGGCTGTCAACAAGCCTTTTTGCTTGTCCAAAAAGTTTAATTGTTTGAAAAATATTGACCTGGATTCCAATTAGGGCTGGCAATGAACGAGGTCTAGGTAAAATCAAAATTTTGAAGAGGGTCCTCCAAGCTTGGCCCAAACATTTCTAAATACGGGCCAAAGCCAACACCCGACTTAGCCAGTTGACTGCCCAATTCCAATAAAAAAAATATAGGTTGTCTAATCAAGCTTTTTTTTAAAATGGTTTTGGCCTTTCTTCCATAAGTCATACAAATGATCATCTACTTTTTATATATGTCTGGCATATGTTGTATATGATTTTGTTCCATGTGATATAAATTGATTAGCCATCTTCTGTAAGCACATATACCAAACATGCCATGTTCCATGAGTGATTTAATCCATCTTCAAGAACTTTCTATAGGTCACATCCTACCTTCAAGCTCTTCGCATGTACCACCATACCCCTTCAAAGGTGTGTCAAAAGTGTCATTATTAATTCATAAGTGCTCAACGTGTCTACATGTGGCAAATGTTTATAAGAGCTATATATGCCTGTCCATCAATTCTTATCTTGGGTGTTTAACCAATACTAATTAATAGAGTAGAATGAACATCCATACAAGCTATCCACACAAGCCTTAGCTAGATAATTGTGTCCAAGATAGCCAATCTAACACAAGTTTGATAGAAACCAAATAAGTATACAAGATCGTTTTTGTATGGAGTTGAGTAACATATATGATGTATTTGGATGGGTTCAATACCTTGTTAAAGCCTTTTAGGACAGAAAAAAAAAAAAAAAAACTATTGGATTCTAAATTAGGTCTAGAGTTGGCTTTATACTCACATTAATGGAGTTAGGTCCAAATTCAAGTTATGTAACAAATGAGCTGTTTTTAATATGTTTGTGGAAAAAAGTGTAAGGTAACAAATGCACAAGTTAAAGATTATCAAATAGAATGCTACTCTCCAAAGTCTCTTTCACCCCAAATGGAACTTAAGAGCTAACCCTAGCAGGGAATGTTGGGTTCCTCTCTCTCTATGATGGGTTCCTCTCTCTCCGCAAAATACTAATTTTGAGAAAAGGGGAAGCCCTATAATTTTTTAGAGTGGAATCCTTATTATTTATGGAGACTAGTTAGATAAATATCCAAATGTCCTTAATTAGATCATAAAGAATGTTGCTATTATTATTAGTTATAAAAAAGGCCTTAACACATCCAAACATTTTTCTCATATTCTTGCTCACAAGACCTCTATCCCTTCACTAATCCATCATTTTGCAATGGACCACCTACTGAGGCTAAAAGGTTTATCACTAAATGTGTAATTTACAATTGTCACTTAAATAGTTTAATAAAACAAATCAAAATATAACTTGTTTGACCTTTCAAAAATCTTTTCATAAGGATGCAAAAGATGACATGCCAACTCACTATATTAGTCGTTAATAATGATGTTCTCTTTTTTTTTTTTTTTTTTTTTTTTTTTTTTTTTTTAGGAATGAGCACTTCATTTAAAACTGCAAAATATACAACCTATAATGTTCTCTTTTGATCACACTCAAAGATGAGACTATCCCATTAATTCATTCCAAGTGTACATGGGCTCGCAAATTTTCTTTCAACAAATCCAAGTACACATCGGTATTATCCATCTTTGTATGTTTTGCTCATAAACCACTAGCCATATGATCGAAATGGTGACATATAGATATAATTTTAGGCTATTGAAAACCCTTCTAGCATAGTCTTTTGACTATAGGCACTATGGAAGAATTTATTATCTGCCAAATAAAACATAAGATTAAACAAGAACTCTGGTTGAACAAGACCCGAAAGACAACCTTATAAATATAAGGCTTGAACCTCCAAATGAATTATAATACTCCTTAAATACTTAGGATGATCAGGTTTTAGAATTAAAGAACCATATCCCTGCGAGGCATTCGCGGCTTGACTCAATTCTTAATCTTGGGTGACTACCAATGGACTGACTGTTTTAACCGAGCAGAAGATCAGGATCCACCAGGACTAAGAATGGATACAATGAGTTGTCTGCCCTGGTCAGGTGGACAATCAACGTATCGGATTTGAGCCTATCACAACCGTTTTTCCGTATTAATCCGATTGTGAAGAGCAGAATATACCACCCTTAGGTGAAATTTGTTGTCAAACACATAATACGATAATAGTGATTTTGACATCTGTTCCTAAATCTTGATGGTGGAAACTTTTAAGGGGGGTAGGCGATAATAAGCTACAATAGTGTAGCTAGTATAGACAAAAACATAAATATGAACGTGAAATCAATGAAACTTATGTGTACGAAATTAGAATATCTTTACTTATTAACATTAGGCAATTTCGGGGACGAAATTATTTTTAAGGGGGGTAGACTGTAACGTTCTGGATTTTCGCTATTTTGAATTAAAAAAAAAAAAAAAACTCTTGAAAATCTTCAATATGACTACCTTATGTTGTCGCTTATTGGCCATTAACGCTCAAAGTGAGCCTATACACAGGTAGTATCAGTAAAGAACCGCACAAATTCGATCAATCAACTGTAGGAAGCCAACGAATCCATCTGATCACTTAAACATCGAGCTTAGCCTCGAGATTTATTCACGTACGATCCAAATCTAGTCGACCTATCACTAACTAATCGAGACAACCGTAACTAAATAAAGATCTACCCAAAGCCGAGACAAGTAGGGGTCATATCTTAATTAGCAAATTAAATCAATCTAATTACCCCTTTAGCCTAAAAACTAACAGTTTAGTGTTATTAAGACTGAATCGACGTTTCAGCTAACTATAAATAAGTCACACTATAAACGTAGTTAATCTAAACCCTAATAATTGCGCATAAGAAATCTTGATACCTAATTCATTATAGAAATGCCTCGATTTTCTGAACAGACTTTAAACTGCTCGTTAGTGGGCCACTAGTTCCGAAAATATAAAATAATGTCCGTCTCGCTAGGCTTGACATCCATCGCGGGTGGAGAATCAAGATAGTACCCAAAACTGCGCAACTTGGGCAAGAGGCCGAGTGCTTGAAATGCGCAAATACCTTATGCTGAAGCATGAAACTCGGTTACTCTTGCTCGGGTGGTATACTCTCGGGAGTTTCAACACCCTGTCAAGGCTTCGAGTATCCATAGGTGGTGAAATTCCACTAGTGTAAGTGTGTAGGGTATGTGTGTGTGTGTAAAAAAAAAAAAGACTTTCCATTCTTTCGCGAAGTTGTGGCTTTTCGACTGTTAGATCGCAATCAAATTCGAGATATGAGTTAAGGATATTTCTCTGCTCATATCCGTATAGTCGCGGCCTCGATTGATCACCAACGATCGTCCATCTTAAGTGAGGCCTGCACGGTTGATCGAAGAATCCGATTGCAGCCCGATTCTGACAAACCATAGATCCTATAGTGGGGCACCTTTCCCCTGACGTGGATGAGCCAATGGGCCCCCGGAAAGACCTTATAAGTGACAAACAACCTCCCTTAGGGTTAATATAATGGATAAAGGGTCATTAGGGACATTTACACCACTTCTGGCACTATATAAGGGTCATGTTTGGACACCCCATCTCTCCATATGAATTTGCATTTTCCAAAGGAGAGAAAGAAAGAAAGAGAAAGAAGAAGAGTGAGAGTAAGAGTGGAGGGACTTTAGCGCTTCCCTTCATCGATTTCCTCCAATCAAAGCCTTAGCATCAATCATTTTCATCCGCCGAATTCACCTCACTCGCGATTGGGAGGTAAGAAACAAATTCTACTTTTCAACCTATGTTTTTCTAGGATGAATTACATGAATCTTACTTAATTGCTTCTAAATTGGTATAGGAATCATTTTTCCCAAATTTCTAACCCTAAGAGTGTCGTGAGTTGAGCGGATCGTCACAAGGTGCGAACCATTATGCCTAGGTTTCCATTTATCGACCCTTATGGTCCTAGTTAATGATATCTTGTATTGAAGGTGTTTTAATAGCTAGCATGTTTATATGTCATGATTGATTGTATTATATGCTATTGGTCGGATACGAATGCTCACATGTTCGATGAAATGTCTAAGTGGTAGAATGTGTTGCTTTGTTCATATGCTTGATTTATTGCCTAAGTGATTTTATTACTTTATGCATGCCCACATGTTTTTTAATGCTTTAGTGAGTGTAATACTCTATAGATGCTCATGTGTTCAATGAAATGCTTAAGTGGTTGCGTAGTGAAATTTATGCTACAATTGTGTGATATAGAGTTTAGTCCATAGAAATACTTAAGATTGCTGAGATGTTGGATCAGTCAGTAAATCACTTAAATCAAGGGGTGGCCCAAGTTAAGGCGGCCACCCTAGGCTTGTTCGGTCGACTCGGGTGAACATGGACGACCGACAGTAGCTGGACTACACGGGATGCTTGCACCCAATGCCGGTTGCGCCGAGGTTCTCCTAGGTCAATTAAATTGGTCCACTAGTCGACTGATCATGTATGTTCATAATGTATGACACGACCAAATAGAATCTAGGATACTCCGTTCCCAACGGATGTTTCCATTCTTAACTGTTAGTACGATACGATCGCACTAAGACTCATGAGCCGGGCATGGTAGTATGAGAGAGCCTCCCCATAGTGACCAATGAGCACTAATGAAGGTGATAGACCATTGTTCTAATGGCCCTCGTCAAATTACCCGGCCGATGGTTGCATGCTAGAGTATTGTTCGAACGACATGAGCGTGAATGGAATTGGGTGATGAGCCCTTTCCTTGTGGTTATTTGGTTTTATGTGATAAGCCCGCACTTCTGTAACGCCTCAGCCACTGTTCATCCAGGCTGTGGTCCAAGCGTGGGTTGAGGTGAGCCGTCTGATCCAGACCCCCTTCGAAAATAGTGCTCCAGTTGGTCGGGGCAACGTGTTGTGGGCTGTTATAACCTCGGAACTGAGTAATCATACTCGGTTTGGGTGATGACCCATACCGAGTTGATCCTCATACATTTAGGTATCATACCGTACCTTTGAAATTGTTGATTTGTGAGATAAACGGGTGACACCTAAATTTGGATCAAGGGACACTGGTAAGGAATCGCTACATGCAGCAACAAGCCACGTGATTCGAATAAGGACTCGTAATATAACGTCGGTATCCTAACTTCGCCAATATGTTGGATGAATTGAACTTAATAATTACCCGGCTAACATGATCATTCATCGTATCGCATTAGTTTAGAATGTGACGAAACAGGTGTTGAAGTCGCATGTTGAGGAAATGTTGTCATTTGCGAACCAGGTGGTCAGAGTCGCGTGTGAGGGAATGCTGTTTGGAAAGGGCATGCATCATGTCATATCTTCATATGTACATTTAATAAGAGTATTTAAGAATTGTTTGATTTCTTGTTTATTATTAACTGCGTTAATTGTGTCGATAGCATGTGTAACTTAGAACTAATGGAACCACTGAGTTAGCTACTCACTCCCACCTGGAACAGTGTTTTAGAACACTAACCAGACATATCATTGATGCAAGTACTAGTGAGACCTCAGACAAGTAAGCTTATTCGGATTGTGCCAACATCACTATGTTTTGGAGAATTGGGCGTAAACTGAAATCTTTACACTTTAACCGTCTTGGGTATATATATTGTAGATTGTGGTTTATATAATCCTCATTTTGGGTGATCATCATTATTGGAATTGTATTTTTGACTCTTAATCATATATTTCTGAATCTTTTGTTATCTCTAGCTCGCTTTCGATCCGCTAAGTGAATTGCATTATTCTGATTATTCGTGCGCGGAATGAATGTGAATTTGAATTAGGTCACATGTGCATTCTCATTAGGTTAACACTTGAGAAATCGGGATCGGGGTCCTTATACTCGGGTGCCGATTTTCAGGACGTCACATATAGAAAGGACTTATTTACCAGATAACAAGTTGTAGAAACGGCTTCGGCCCAAAACACTTTTCCAAACTTAAAATTGCTCATCATACTTTGAGCCATTTTCAAAAGACTCTGGTTCATATGTGTTGTCACACTATTCTTCTCTGTCGTTTGCCTCACTATGTTATACCTGACTTTGTCCTCATTCTTGTAATAGTAATCAAATTCTTTTAAAGTAATTTCTCCGCCATTATCTATCCTAAGAACTTTCACTTTTTGCCCTATCTATTTTTCAACAATCAATTTCCACATTTTGAAAGTGACGAACACATTGAATTTATGTTTCAAAATATAAATTTAAACCTTTCTAAAGAAGTCGTCTATAAATATGACAAGATAAGACGATCCTCCTCGATAAATAATAGGCGACGACCCCCACACATTAGACTGCACATAATTAAGTTGTCTTTTACTAACTTGTTTTTCAGTTTTAAAATGCAGCTTCGAACGTTTCCCATATATGAATGCTCACATACATTCTAATTAAAACTTTTAAAACTAAGAATTAACTTATGATCAAAAAGTGCATTCATACCCCGCTCGCTCATGTGGCCCAGGTGTGCATGCTACAAACGTGCCGACGTGGAATTCACTACAGATGCTGCAGCTTCGCTAGATATAACTAGTATTTTCGATCAATCGGTAAAGATTACTTCTTCGTTATGCCTTCATTACTATAAGAGTCCCTTTTGAAACCTTTACGACACTATCATAACCTGCAAACTTGTAACCAATTGCATTAAGAGCTCTGAGAGATTAGATTTTTCTTCAAGTCTTTAACGTGCCTCATATCTGTCAGAGTACGCTCTACCCCATCAAACATTGTGATGCAAATTGAACCAATTTTAATCATCTTGCAAGCATGATCATTGCCCATAAGAACCAGCTCACCATTATACTTGTTATATATGGTAAAATAACTTTGATGAGGACACATGTGGTACTTACGATACTCTTGTATCCAAGATCTATTCCTAATAGAAATTTTCAGTCTTAGTCACTGATAATATATCACAACTATCTGAGCCTTCACCAAATTCAACTGAATTAGCTTCCTTCGACGAATCATTTGGCTTATCATCCTTTTGAGCTTTAAAAAACTAACAGTCCTTTTTAAAATGTCACATCATTTGACAATTTCAACACTTCAAATTTCATTTATCTCTTAACTTGGATCTAGATTGTGGTTTTTCATTCTCTCACACAGATAGTCTTCTCTGAGTAAACAACGCATCCATAGATGTATCTTCACCATCACTTTGCTATCACAACTACTTCGATTAAAGGGTTACAATAACGGTCTCGATGTTCAAAATATCACTACTATGGTAAAGAATATCAACTAGATACTCAAACAACTTTAAGAGATGTCAACAAAATTAGGGTTTTATCTTCCTCATCGATCTTCATCTCAACACTCATAAACTTATAAACAAGTTTGTTGAATGTGTTAATATGTTCAGATAAATATGATCCTTTAAAACGGAGTCCAAGTTTTTACTACCCTAACCCAGCTCAGGAACCTTCACATCCTGACCCAACTAAACCCGAACTTGGGTTGCGTCAATTGCAATTGAGTAACATCGAATTCAAGATAATGCTAGATTCAAGTTCTCAGCCTCATTTTGGATGGAGTGCTCGATAGGATGATTCTAGCCGGCAAATTAGTGTCCACCTAACGTATAGCTAGCATCCAGATTTCACTAATCTGGTTCTCACCAATTTCTCAACTTCTGAAAAATTTCATACTTTATATTTTTCTTGAAAAAATTAGCTAAAAATAAAATATAAAAAATATTATTATAAATGAATAAATACTTTAATGTCATCAAATCAATTATTTCGAGAAAATAAAAACTTTCCCCATATTGAAAATATCGCCATAATATCGTTTAATCAATTTCCACGAGTATATCAGAAGATTTTCTCGGCGATATTTGCAACAATGTCAGCCAGCACGTATGAGCATGAACAATTACTGGTGCTTGCGTGTGACCAATGCCATAAAGAAACGGTCCTCGGGAAACGGAGAGGCGTCCACGTCATCGCCGGCGGAGTACTAGGCCGGCTGCGGCAGCGTGTCGTGGCCATCACGGAAAAATGCTGACGTGGAGAGTGACGTGGTCAGTAGGGACAGCGTAGGTTACTGGACTCATATCGTATCATATATGTCGGACGCTGTTATGACCAACAGCCGCTGACAGCACTTCGTCTTTCTCTTTTTTCGCTGTTACCTTTTTAACATTTCTCTATATAAATCGTCGTCCACATCCTCGACCTCCGTGAAATTCTCGGTCGACGGCTGGGATTCTCCAGGTCTAAGTTCTGTGGGGCCATCATGATGTATGTATTATATTCAATCCGTCCATCCATTTCGCCACAGCTCTTTTTAAGACTTAAGCCAAATTATGTGGTGGACCTAAAGTTCAATTGGATCATACCATGGATAAAGATGTATACAATTGGGACCCTTCCAGGGCCCACCTTGATGTTGTGATGTTTACGTGCCATCTTAGCCCTTGATAAGGACATGCAGACCTGGATGAAGAGAAAGCACAAATATCAGCTTAATTTGGTGGTTTGTGCTCCATGGGCCTCACTACGAAGTATGTCTTTTATCTTTGCCGTCCATGCATTTTTATAGATCATTTTTGGGAGAGAGGGATATAAATCTCATATGTACCACAACACGGGAAAACAGTAGTGAGTGGATGTCCACTATTAAAATCCTCCTACGGCCTATTGTACTGTTTATTTGACATCCAATCTGTTGATTAGATCATAAAGACCTGGATGAAAGTAAAAAAAAACAAAGATCAGCTTGATCTAAAACTTTTATAGCTTTAAGTTTTTAATGGTGGACGTTCAATTAAAACTGTTTCTTATAATGTGGTCCACTTGAGATTGGTATATAACTTTTTTTCGGTCTCATATCATAAAATGATCTAAAAAAATAAATGGACGGCATGGATGAAACAAATACATCGTGACAGGGTCCACAGGGCACCGACCACTAGCTATTGGCTAGTGGCAGGGTCACTAGCCAATCCGCTCTCGATTTGGAACTTTTAATTGTCATTCAAGCGCGACTTTTTTCAGTGATGCGGTCTACTTTAGCTCTGGATCTGTCTCATCTCAACCGTTCATCAAGTTAATCCACCATGGATAATAACTGACCTTCGATCAATGGTTTTAAAAATATAAAAATGAATGATCTTTTAACTTCAATGCCTCAATGGTTGAAAGTGAAGAATAACGGATAAAATAATCTAATGGGTGTTATTTTTGAAACATCAACCATCATCGTCTAAGAAAATTAACGGATAAAATAGATGAATAGATCAGCTTTTGATGGGTTGATATGTAGATTGGCCTGATTTCATGTCATGCAACTAACATGGTGTGGCCCACCATCTAACGGATCAGATTTTCTACACATGTAATATGCTGACACGAAAGAAATAGCTGTATGTAAAAGTTCCCTCCTGCCCGGGAGCGTACCAGGTGTTTACCCGGCTAACACCCTAGTGGGTATTACCCTAACCACGGGGCCCATCTTGATGATATATTGTATATCTACGCCGTCCATCCATTTCTACATCCCATTTTAGGACTTTCTCCAAAAAGTGAAGAATACCCGAATTATATGTGGACCACACTACAGGAAACAGTGGTGATTGAGTGCCTCACCGTTAAAACTTTCAAAGGGCTCATCGTGAGATTTTCATAATGTTTATTTACCATATAACCTCTTAATACTGTAAAGTAGACCTGGATGAAGGGAAAATACAAATATCAGCTTGATCTAAGATTTGGTGGCCCACAAAATGTTTTTAATAGTCATTCATCACTCTTTCTAAACGTGTGGTCCACCTGAGATTTGGATCTTCTTAAGTTTTTGGAATTACGCCTTAAAATGCGATGTAAAAATAGATAGACGTTATAGATATACAACACATATATCAAGGTGGGCCCCACACGGTTGAGTTAGCACCCGCTAAGGTGTTACCCGGGTAGCAGCTAATCCGCTCCCCAACTGCCCGGCCTGACGTGGCTGTGTGTCGGGCAGCAGTAGGTCCCATGAATTACGGTTACTTCAGGTTAGGTCGCTTTAAACATGGTAGCTAATGCCTACGTTACGTCTTTGTCGTCCTACTCTTCTTTCCCTGGAGCTACTGCAGTCGGGAACATGGCATGTCCACGTTGGCCCGGCTGTCAGATCGACGGTCTGATCTTCAAGATCAGAATAACTTTGATTATCTGGCTGACTGTGATGGATGATTATATATGTGCAAGTACTTCAAATTTAGTAGAAATTGCATACCTGGAAACAACTATACTTTTTAGGGCAACCATATTGTACTGTATACAGGAAATCCACTCCGTCCATCAGATGTACCCATCAATGATAGGCTCTAGTGCTAAAAATTGGCTGGTGGGCCAAACCACAAATAATAGGGATGGAATACGAACCATAGGTATGTGTGTGGGGCGATCATGGCTGTGTATCTTTCGTAAAACCTGAGTGTGAAACTTTGGGTAGCCTTGAGTGGTGAACTTGAAAGAGGGTTTAGGGGCAATTTTACACTGTTCTGATTAGTGTGGACCATCTGATTTTTATTTGGTTGATACTTTGTATGTACCATTAAAACAAGGGTCATCACTGGGTGAATGTATGGAGTAGCGAATTTTTCATATATAACATGGGTCTCAAATATTTCAATCTAAGGGGCCAGTTAGATGTAGGTCATGATTTTTTAAATTATTTATACTTTACTAGATGGCATAATATTTGTACTGTGAAATATGGTTGGTGAAATATGTAGCATTAATGTTACATGTATGTATACAGGTGCATTTTAAGACATTTGAATTGATAGTGATACATGTGGGTGCTTGGACATGGATAGTTGCATATGTGAAACATTTGTAACATATATGATGCATGTATAAAGAAAATTATGTTCCCAATACAAAATATTAGAGATAAGGTGTCCCATCTTTTAGCAAGTCTAGATTATTCTTGCTTAACAATCATATCTTAAGCAAATGGTATATTCATTTTTCTTGCTTAACAATCATATCTTAATAAAATGATATGCTCATTTTTCTCAATGGGTTGAGTTCAACATTGTACTTAGCAAATCATGTTCAAGTTATCTAGCTCAAAAAACTTGTGCAGTACATTTAAAATCATGATTCCCCATTTTGACATATTATGGACTAAAATTATAGTTAATTGGATATTCGAGTATTAAATTAGTGGGCATTTTTTGAACCCTAAAAATAATCATATATATTTCAACAAATAAGTGTTCACCAATTAAAGGATGGGGTTATCTAATTTGATTTGGGACTTTGACTTAGCAAAAATGGGTTTAATTTAGTTGGTATAATGTGAGTTAATATATGTCACCTGTATAATTTTCCAAGTGCATGTGCATCAATAGTCATAGTTACCTGCCTGATTATCATATGACTATCTAGGAACCTGGGGCTTAACATAGCGATGCAAGCATGATCAAGGCCTAGAACATGGGCCATTGCCAAGGGCCTTCACATGAAGATTACAAATACATCTGGGCCCAAGATTTTGAAAATTATCTGTTTCTTTTTATTTTTGTTTGCTTATATGTTAGTTGCTTCTTTTTTTTTTTTTTTTTTTTTTTTTTTTATTTACGCACACACCCCCACACACTCACGCCGTAGTGGGATTTCACCACCTATGGATACTTGAACCTTTCACCGGGTGTGGAAACTCCTTAGAGTCTACCACCCGAGCAAGAGTAAGGAACCGTTTATATGTTAGTTGCTGGATAAGCTTATCCAGCAACTTATATGTTAGTTGCTGGATAAGCTTAGAAGATTTGTATAATATAATGTTAGGTTTAATTATGACTTTAATAAGGTTAGTAGAAAATTCTATAAATAGATATAATTTTAGATTCTTCCAAGTTAATGAATTGATATCTAGTTTTATTTGTATGAATATATTTATATAAGCCAACAATTTTTGAAAAAAATATTCATTGATTGGTTCCACTCAGTCACTCACAGAATCCAATATTTTCAAGAGTTGTTATTTGTCCATTGCTAGGTGATATATAGCGAGCTGTAGACACATTCATGGCATATCTAAAGCAAAAGAAGCCTAAATGGAAGTGGAAGTAGTCTGTCCAATTCGGCCGAGGTCCTATATAAGGCATGACATTACTGGTCTCGTCATATCCGGATTGAAGAAATTCATTCTGAATAGGGATAAATTGTCGTTCAAAGTTCGAACCATAAATCAGTCATATCTTTTTATCTAGGCATCGTCATGAACCACTAACCTATCGAGCCATTACCTACTACCATGGGCATTAATTCCACATTTAATGTGGAAGATTTAGTTCCCTTTCACAAGCCATTACCTCTATCTACTGGTTCCCATGTTTTTTTCCAGAACCCCCCTATATGTGGACCCGGTCACAGCCTGATCTTCCTGTACCTATCTTACCTTCTCTTCCACCTGCAACGAGAAGAGATGAGATAGAGAAAATTTTAAACTCCGAGGTGGTTTCCACTTGCTACGGGAGTTTCTAGAAATTCCTAGTCAAATGGAGAAACAAACTCATTATAGATAACTCTCGGATCACAGAGGCAGAGCTGCAGCGCATCGACCCCGATTTGCTCGAGAGATACAGGAGTTCACTTTCGCCAGCAGCAAATTCTTCTACCTGAGGAGAATTGATGCGGACATCAATGGTGCACCCTTTAGAGTGTACTAGAAGAGGAGGCGTCGCCAACAGAGTACCGGAGCGGAGGAGTTGATGTGGATGGACGTTGGGTCCATCGGACTCATTTTCTGACACATTACGAGTGTAGGAGCGACATGACCGCACCCTAACCATAGATCCATAGGTCGGATTTCACACCCTACCATACGAGTGTTTTACTTTTAAGCGTTTTTGTTCTTTTTTTCTTGTTTCAGTGGCTTTATTACACTTTCTTTATTTTTCCGTTTTTTTTGTTATTTTTCTTATTTTTAGGAGCTTTAGTGTACTTTAATTTTTTCTCATAACTTATATATACATGGTGAGAAACCCTATTTTCATTATTATTGAATGAATAGAAATTCATCTATTTTCTTCCTCTTTATTCGAGAGATTAGAGTTTCAGGATTGACCCTTAGGTGTTAAAGATTCCACCCCGATTTTAGGTTTCCTTCTTTCTAGATCTTCGAGGTGCGAGAAAAGGTAAGAATCATCCTCCTTTTCTTTTGACAACAAAAGGACCTGTATTTTCTTAATCTCGAACACTTTATTCTTCACCCCTTTCGTTCCTCTCTGGATATCCCCTTTCTATTTTAAATAGAAAAGAGAGATGGTTTGTCTAGAATGACTTATGATAGATCCGGAAAATCCTCATATCCCCAGGTCCTCCATTTTTACTGTTTATGCGATTTTATGTTAAGGGGCATGATCCATACAGAACGACCTCATCTTTGTGTTGAAATTTACCTAATCCCTTTGATTGAAAACGGTTAGTTGATTCGTGTATTTATTTGAACATTCTTTAACCTGATTATACATATGCATCTAGGATTAGGTCATCACATGTCTGTGCATCAAACAAGTTGAATCAAATAAAGTCTTGAGTTCCTACAAGTAAGACCCATGGTTAGTGTGTACAATATTGCAGGCACGTGTGTGTTGTGACGTATATGGCCATATGGCCTTATCCAAAATAAAGAAATAAAGAGTTTCACATTCCTCAAAACATTAGGGAGAATGGCTCATTAATTCGGTCAATTGTATGGAGGAGCGGTTAAATAAGAATGCAGTTTCTCCAGCTAGCGATAAACATCCTAGGAACGTCAAATACAAAACAACTATAAAAGAACAACTAAGGATGAGTAAGAGAGGTTATTAGAATATCCTGAGAAAAATTACACAAAAATAATCTAAGAAAATTACCGATGGAGGAGATCATGATCTAATGCCTAACATTATTTCTACAATATAAAATTTTATACACTGTGTTTCATCGATTCTTCCACACTATGCTTTGTCAAGTATGCACGATCATCATACAAATGCATATTAGATTATGTCATAAGAAATTTCCCCACTTGAGATGATCTTACCTTGGATAGGTGGATTGCAAATTCACGATTAAGAAGTGAGTAACATTATCGACAATACTTTTATAGGTAACGGCTGCAATAATTAAGAGCTCTGTGAGCCCACCCTCTTATTTGTCTGACATCTACTTTGCCCATCACTAGGCACTTCACTATCTCAAGGGCAAAAAAGAAGCGCCAGATCTACAACTCAGGTGGGCCACACCACAAAGAATAATTATGGGTGGATGAGAACCATAGCTTTGTGTGAGAGGCTTACAATGTTGTGTATATCGCATCTAGCACATATTTCACCCAAGCCAACTCATTTATCAACTTTACACACAGACACACAGACACACACTATAAGATAGGTAGTAGAAAGATTTTCTTAGGTTGTATATATATATATATTTGTTCAATTTCAATGGAATAAATGTCCAAGTATTTATAAAGCAATCCTTGCTTAACATGATGTTACAACTATGGTTTTGGTCCTAATTGTATTCATCCATCTTCCTCTGTCTTAGCCCCACCATTATCATCATTAGCAACTATTAAAACGTAATGAACATTGTTTGATCATCTTCTTTGGTTGTTAATCATCACATATTAGCATTTCCAATCAAATCTCGATCCTTGAACCTGTCTGTGCTTGTAATCACTATCCCATCACCCGAACTCTAACACCATTAATGTTTTTTTTTTTCTTTTTCCACACTCTACCCATTGAACTATTAGAAACCATAAATAATATCCATTCTATACTTGCTGGACTATTATAACTATAGTTATGAAAAAATCTATAGTACCCCATCTTGATGGAGAGTGGGTCGTGGACACTTTTATGTCCAAGATGGACCAGAGAAGGCCCGATCAGAGGTGGAAGTGAGCAGGACTGTCAAAACCCTAAAACAGGCATATCTCTCAAACATGAATCAGTTATTTAACGTCCCGTATATGATTTTGGGGTAGGAGAAGCTACTTTGGCTACCCAACCCTGCTATACCAAGTTTCCCATGTCGAATTTACGAGATTCCATCAAATTGATAGTCAAAAAACCATTTTAATTTTGTTTTTACTATTTATAATAAGTTTTAGTTCAATCATAATTCTTGATTCTTTGAGCTTTATGAGTCGTGTCCAACATGAAAATGGCTTAGAAAAATTAGGAGAATATCATGGTTAGACCAAATTGGACACTTACTATTTTTGGCCAAAAAACATAAAGTCTACTAGAAATCATGACCATCTATAAATAGTAAGTTTACTATTTATAGTAAGTCACATTTTTTAGGGAGTTTGATTCAGATTATAGTAAGTCACGTTTTTTAGGGAGTTTGATTCTGAAACTTTTTCCTAGGTTTGGTATCACTATTTAAAGAATTGTAAATTCATTTTTATCATTAATCAATCTATTTTTAAATTTATTAGAATTATTTCTATTTTCCTATTTTTCCTTATGGATTCGAGGAATCTCTATGAGGAGTTTAGAGAAGCTCCATGGATTCGGAGTAGTTATCCTTGAGGAATATGGTGTTCGACCTCATCACGTTCATCCTTGCATCATGTCTCCATCTATTGTTTACACATGACCTATCATGGCCAGATTAGATGACTTAGAAGCTGCCATGTAATCGTCATGCATATCACGTGGTGAAGAAGAACTTCAAAGCCAAAAGGATGGAGGCATGTTTGTATTGAAAAGCATTAAATACTAGAGACGAACAAAAGTATTTATCTACAAAGTAAGAGTCCAACAATGACAATTCTATAGCAAGAGTATTAAATGCAAGTATCACACAAAAGGAACTCTGTATAAAATATAAAAGATAAGAAGTCCAATAATATAAAGACTCTCCAGCAAAGGCTTCGTATATACGTTGCAAGACTGAAATAATAAAAGAATAGCATACATGATTACATACTTATTAAAAATATGATATCTCCTGTACACATGACCAAGTGCGATAAGCTATACTTATGTGGAGGGTCAATGAAATTCGCATAGAATCATGCAGCTAGCCATCCGAATCTTTCTCATTATCGAACCATGCACAAGGCTACCAATTCTCCAAGCCTATAAAAGCATTATAAAATAAAGATCAACATGCCTCGTACCAATTTTATCAAAACACTCTTTTTAGCTCAACCTTACTTATATCGTCCCTTATGGACACCTATTTCAAATTAGCATAGTTCAAACCTCTCTAGTTCCATTTTGCACCACCACATCGTTACAATAAGCCGGTTTAGTCCTAGGTTTAATATCTACGATCCTATCGTCAGATCCTCCAAATCTCTTAGTACTTAGTGCTTCTCCGGTCTTGACTTGTTGACCAAACACCATGACCATCTAATGACTATATGAATTTCTCACGACCATCCAAGTTTAAAAGACTACTAGAACAATAACTGTTTTGCTACTTGAACTATCGTCGGTAATTTATTCTGCTTTCTTTATTGTATCTGTCAATTGTATTGCATGTACATCTAAATTAATAAAATTAACACGTGGCTTTCTTTTTTCATATTTATATCTTTACATCACTTTTGTTGATGTCAAAATCTGGACCACCATCCACTCAATGCGGCTAACCTTCGACGAACCCTAGTCCTGCACAAGGGGTGAGCAAAGGAGACCCTGGCTAAGCCGGGGGACCCTCTGATACCTAAGTCAGGTCAAAGGAATCTGGGTCTAGGTTGAATGTAGAGAGAGGGTACAAGATGTTGCATACCTGTAGTAATGGGATCCCCTTATATTTATACATGCGTATTGAATGGTCTGCGTCCGTTAATCTTGACACAATTCACTCAGTTAGTGAGATACTGTGATCGTGAAGATTTTATCCGTGATCCAGGGATTGTGTAGCACATCGTGTCTTAGAGGAGCGTATCTATGGGCAAGATATCCGTTCTTATCCGCTTAAGGCAGTTTCTTAATTTGGCACCCGGAATGTTCATAACCAGCCTCAGCCTTGGCTTTGGATCTTGGACTAAAGAGGTCTTAACTCTGAGCCTTGGACCTCGACTAGTGTGCATATTGATCCTTTTTGTCGGGGTATTAAACAATACAGCTAGAAGCCGAGCCAGGCTTCGGCTCGGATCGAGGGTGGACCCAGCCCCATTTGTTCGCCAGTCATACACCTCCGAAGTCTCTTCTCCAATCTCCGAGGTAGGTAGCGGACTTAATTCATTGAGTTGGATTTCCACATAACAATAAGCCCCCTACTCTTTTAGTCTGAGCTCGGACTTAGAGAGTAAATGCTTGGGGAAATGAGATGACACTCATATTTCTGTGGTCGATTGAGATGATCAGGGCGTAATTTATGCGATTCACTCTTCTCCGATCTCGCGTGCGGCGCAACGGCTGTATCTCTTCTGTTTCCTTCCTCTTATTAAGGACGCATGGCGACGGTTACGCTTTGCAGACGGTGGGGCGGAGGGAACGGCGCCATGTGTGTTAGAGGATCGGAGAGACGACTGCATCATTAAATGCTAGGAAGATTCTGACCTTGAAGCATGGGCTAGGACGTATCGCATTCTTCCACGTGTCCCATGGCGTTGATGCTGAGTCGTATCGGCCCTCGATACAATCACTAGTAATGATGACGTCGAACGATGAGGTGGCTATACAAACCCCTCCTCCCTTCACCCTCACATTTTTTGCTTTCCTTTTTTTTTTTTTTCCTGTTCCTCCTTTCTGAATCACCTTCTGTCGGAAATCGCCTTCGCCGAAAATCACCCTCTTCGAAAATCGCCTTTGCTGAAAATTGCCCTTCACTGGGCAAAGGATTCCTGACCGTTGGGAGAGGGAGATTCAATCCAGTGGAAGACATCAGAGCTAAAACAACTTTCACAGGGGGATATTGGCCGCACCGCTGTGAGTCTTCTAACACTTAACACACTTTTCTATTATGTTGAGCGACTCTGACGAGATGAGCTCGATTCGGGGAGCTGGTTCAGAGGCTGAACGAGAGACTACCGCCTCGGGATCCGGAGAGTCTGAAGGCCCTCTCGAGGCCGTGCCCCTCTATAACCCAGCTCCGGCCCAAGGATCCCTGAGTCAAAGGGCTAAGAGTTGCGGCAAAGGAGCAAAGAAGGCTCTTGAGACCCTGCCAGGCTGTCGAAAGTATGCCCCAGGGGAGGCAGAGCTAGGCCAATAGTCCCTGGGGGATCGGTTATGATTGAGTCTTAAATGACTCAAATCCGGGCCCCTACGGACTAAGCAGGGTCTCCGGCTAAGGGAGAGATCACCATCTTCGTATGCGCCCTCTAGTATGGACTTCAATTCCCCCTTCATCCTTTCTTGCGCAAGCTAACAACGCTACTGGGAATCTCGCCGGGGTAGCTGGTCCCGAACTCTTGGAGGACTCTGGCCTCCACCTTTGTCCTCTGGCATCAAGCAAGGAACCAGAGACTAACGGTAAGGAATTTTTGTTTCTATACATGGCCAAATATGATACTACAGACAAAGCTTGGTGGTACTTCTCAGCTAGGCCCCCATGTCTCCTAGGCCTGGTAACTCAGCATCCCTCTTCCAATAAAGATTGGAAGGGAAAATGGTTTTGGGCCTCGGGTGAATGGGAGGCCCCGGCCTCTGAATTGAATCGATTACAGACCTGAGTCCCCACCAAGTTTGCCAATCCAGGTCGCTGTCCACTTCTTTTACCCGTATTACTTATCCATTTCTTTCTTGAGCCCAATCTCATTATTCGTTTTTGCTTGCAGTCCAACCAAAGGGAGCCCTCAGCCTCTCCGCCTTCCACAAGCGTCAGTTGACTGGGACCGAGTGATCCCTGGAGATCGACGCGCTTGGTTCGGGCTCATTATCCCAGAGAATCTGGTTTCGTTTGGCTTCTGTGGAGTTCAGCCCACTCTCTTTGCCTTGGGTAAGTGGAGTTAAGTCCTTTGGAGATTTCATTGATTTCGTAGCTCACACTGAGCTAATTTCCTTTTTTTTTCCTTTTTATAGGGATGAAGGCAGGTGACTCAAAGAGGAGAAGGCCCCCGCACCCTCCGATGGATGTTGTCCTCTCGTCCGAACCAAAGACGAAGGCGGTGCCGAGGAAGAGAAATGCTTTTGAGGCTGAAACTGAGGCCGGCCCAGCAACAGAACCAGCTGGGACCGTACCTGCTAAAGTTCTCCCAGAGGTTGTTCCTGTCACTACTCCGACCCCCGCTCCTGAGGTTCTAGATACTGAGGTTCCTGCCAGGGTCGATCCTATTACCATCTTGTCACCTTTTGCAGAGGAGCAAGTCCTTAAGGCTCCTTCCAGGGCAAGGAGGGAGGTAGTAGGGGAGACTCTCGGCGCAGTTGACTCCGCACGATCCGCGATCCCTCTTGTTGAGGCCGAGCCTGTAGTCGGGCATGCTGATGTCCTTGCCGGGTATGTGAGTGCCCCCGAGGCGGCTGTCCAAGCTTCCGTGGCTAGCGGGGTCCGAGGAGCTTCCCCACCCTCTTCAAGAGGAAGAGTTTTCGCACCCTCTCCAAGGAGAGAAGCTTCCTCACCCTCTCCAAGGAGAGAAGTTCCGCATCCTCTCAAAGGGGAAGAGCTTCTACACCCTCTTCATGAGTCTCCCTCCTGGTTTTCATATAGCTTAGCTGACCCCTTGGCCAGCTAAACACATACCAGAGGCGCAGATAGTCGACACGCTCTCCCGTCGTAATGTCAACTTTATGAACGACTATGCAACTGTAATGTACCAGTCGTTGCGGATGATGGTAGAGGTGAAGAAGAGGCTGAAGGAGATGGAGCTGCTTGAAGCGGAGGGAGCTGAATTTGTGGTCGAGAAGGTGGAACAAGAAGCAGAACGGGCCAAATTCGAGAAGGAGAGAGCAGAGAAAAATGCTCAGCGAGTTGAGCTTGAGAAGAGGCTAGAGGCTTCGGTCGCGGTGCAGGAGAAGCTGAGGAAGGCCGCTATGGATGGCCGGGCAAGAGAACTTGCGCTCCAAGGTGAAGTCAACCAACTCCAAGCTCACTTCGATATAGCTGAGCCCGAAGTCAGGAGTTTACGTCGGGCTAACAAAGACCTAAAGTTCAGGGCCTTGGAAGCCGAGTCGGGGATCGAAGTGGCGAAAGAGGAGGCTGTGAACTGTTTAGTCCAGTAGCAGAGGGTCTTTGAGTCTGCTGCGTCTACGGAGAAGGCTTCCTTATGGGCAGAGCTCGAGGCCCAAGCAATCTCGCAGGTGGCCGTAACGGTGGCAGAATACAAGGATTCGTTGAAAGGGCCTAGGAGCTGGATAAATTGTATTATTTCTGTTATGATACCGGCTTTGACGCTTCCATGGTTGAGGTTAAAAACTTTATCTAACTCTAAACTTTAACGCCCTCATAGCAGACATCGCCGGTTACGCTGAGCCTGTCGCTGCAGATGTGCCCGAGAACGCCCCACCTGTTGCGGAGATTGTCTAAGATGCTCCTATCACCAAGACCATTATCGATGTTCAACCCCCCAACTCGGTAGCTGGTCCCTCTGTTTAGAGGGAATAACAATGTTATGTTTTTTTTATTTTATTTTATTTATTTTTTATTTTTTTTACAATGTAAATAGATTTCCCTTTTGAATCAATGATGATTATCGTTATACGACTTGTTCGCATGTGTTGATTATTGTGATGATTCTTAGATGTCTAATGTTTTAAGGACCGATCCCTTGGGGAGGTTAACTCCCCCCACGAATGGCGTGCTCAGTCGGTTTCGTAAATTCGTTGACGGGCCAACTCCCTTTCTTAGAGAGTATGGGCGTCTTTGGGAATTTTTCCTTGAATATGAGGGGATCCTTAAGTAGATTTTCGTGGGTTTAACATTCCGACCCCTTCTTGAAGGGACCGGTCTGTTAAGTTAGCCTCTGTTCATCAGAGGTAACTCCTTCCGCTTGTAGATAGTCTGAGATAAGTTGTGTAAGTAGGAGACATAGAAATGAAACTTTTATTAAAGGCCTTAAAAGGGCTAGTAGCTTCAAGCAGTACATTTGTTGAGGACCTTTAGTAGTCATTACATCAGGGGTAATAGATTTTCAGGTGCTCGGCGTTTCAGGGGTGGGGGAGCTGACGGCCTTCTAAGTCTTCTAAATGGTATGAGCTGGGCTTGGTCGAACGGACTACACGGTATGACTCCTCCCAATTGAGCTCGAGTACCCCAGCCCCCAGCTCTATAGTGTTTTGGAAGACTCAGTGAAGGGCTAAATCTTCTGGAAGGAATCGCTTAGTCTTGACTTTGGAATTGTAGAATCGTGCCACCTGCTGATGCCAAGCGGCGACCCTGAGTTTGGAGATATCTCTAGTTTCCTCAAGTAGGTCTAGGTTAGCCGCAATTTGCTCGGTGTTTTGATCTTCTTGATAATTCCTGACCCGAGTTGTAGGGAGGTCAATTTCAACCAGCACCATCGCCTCTGAACCGTAGGAAAGAGAGAATGGGGTTTCCTCAGTAGACGACTGAGCCGTAGTCCTATAAGCCCAGAGGACGAATGGGAGCTCTTCGGCCCAGTTGCCTTTCGCTTTTTCTAATTTTGTCTTGAGATGGTGCTTGATGACTTTATTAACAACCTCTACTTGTCCATTGGATTGCGGATGCCGAGGCGGCGAATATGCGTTTGAAATGCCGAGCCCCTAACACATGCCTTAGAACCTGTCATTGTCAAACTGTCTACCATTTTCAGAGACAATAGTGCACGGGATTCTGAATTGGCAGATTATGTTCTTCCAGACGAAGTCGACCACCTTCTGCTCCATGATTTTAGCAACTGGTTCAGCATCAACCCACTTAGTGAAGTAGTCAACTGCGACGATCGCAAACTTGACCTGCCCTTTTCCCGTGGGCAAAGGTCTAATGATACCAATTCCATATTGAGTGAATGGCCACGGTCTACTCATGGGAGTCATTTCTTCCACAGGTTGCCTCGGAACAGTTGCATACCATTGACACTTGTTTCACCTTTGAATGTAAATTTTAGAGTCCTCCCTGATGGTTGGCCAGAAATACCCTTGGAGGAATATTTTCAGGGCTAGAGCCCGACCATGAGAGTGATTTCCGCAGATGCCTTCATGAATCTCCTGAATCACATAGTCTGCCTCATCGGATCGGAGGCACCTGAGGTAGGGCCGTGTGAATGCTCTTTTTTATACAAAACCCCATCCAAAATCACGTATCGTGCCGCTCTGACTCTCAGGCGCCTAGCCTCTAACTTGTTCGAGAGGACCTCACCGGATGTGAGGTAGTTGGAAATTGGGTCCATCCAGCTTGGAGCATCTCTTACTGGGTTGACTGTTTTCTTTTTTGTTTGGTCGATGCTTGGATGTTTTATGAATTCCACTGGAATAACTAGCTTCGCCAGGGCGTCGACCCATG
Organism: Magnolia officinalis; assembly: GCA_021015155.1. Taxonomy (NCBI): domain Eukaryota; kingdom Viridiplantae; phylum Streptophyta; class Magnoliopsida; order Magnoliales; family Magnoliaceae; genus Magnolia; species Magnolia officinalis. Next base: position 88,336,935 of record JAJHSJ010000005.1, read on the forward strand.
AATTCTCTGCCCTAGGAATCTGATTGATAGTGAAGTTCTAAAACCTTTCTATTAATTTCCTTGCTTTGTCCAGGTATGCCACCATCCAAGTCTCATTGGCTTCATATTCAGTGGAGATATGATTCACTACTAGCTGAGAATCATATCGTACTTCGAGAGACTAGACTCCGAAACTGGCCGCCAGCCTTAGTCTAGCCAGTAGAGCCTCATACTCTGCCTCTTATTAGAGGCCTTGAACCTGAGTCTAATCGTGTCCTGGATAAGTGTAGAATCAGGCGCGACTAGGACAATTCCCGGTCCAGCACGCTTAACATTGGACGACCCGTCCACATAGAGAATCCATCCTGGCTCTGACACTGCCTCTTGATTGCTTGGAGAAACAGGTGAAGGAGTCGTCTTCACCTCGGCGTTAATCCCCTCTTCACTCGGGGCAGTGAACTCTGCAATAAAGTCGGCAATAGCCTGACCTTTAATCGCTGTCCTTGGTCGGAACTGGATGTTGAACTCCCCAAGTTCGATTGCCCACTCAGTTAGCCAACCAGACACCTCAGGCTTCCGGACGACTTGCTTGAGGGGAGAGTTGGTCAAGACGACAATGGAATAGGCCAGGAGGTATGGACATAACCTTCGAGCCGAGATAACGAGACAGAGCGCTAACTTTTCCAGAGCCGAATACCTTGTTTCGACGGGTACCATCGCTTTACTCACATAATATACGGGATGCTGTTTGTTCCCCACCTCTCTGATCAGAGCTGAGCTAATGGCCGATGCTGAGACTAAAGATACAAGAATAAGGGCTTCCCTTCTTATGACTTGGAAAGTAAGGGTGGTGAGCCCAAGTACTGTTTCAACTGCTGGAAGGCTTGCTCACATTTTGATGTCCAATCGGCCTTCTTATGACCCTTCAATTGCTGAAAGTTAGGGAGACATTTGTTAGTAGCTCTGGATATGAACTGCCCGAGTGATGCTACTCATCCAGTGAGGCATTGTATCTCTTTAATAGTCCAAGGTGAACTCATGTCCAGGAGTACCTTGATCTTGTAAGGATTTGCTTCGATGCCCCTTTGACTGACCTGAAACATGAGGAATTTTTCTGAACCGACTCTGAAGGCACATTTCGCGGGATTCAGCTTCATCTAGTACTCTCGGAGGATGGAGAAGGTTTCTCCGAGATCTGTTAGGTGTTGAGGGTCAAATATTGCATATCTGACCCCAGTTATCGTGTGGATTGACGAACATAATACCGTTTAATGGCCGGATTTTATCATGTTTGTGTTACAAGGAGTAATTACGAGCTTAAACTGAAACAGGGCGCTAAAAGCATAAAGTTAACGCTCTAATGTCACCAAAGGCAAGGGACGGACTTCAGGGAACCAAGATTGACGAGTTTACACCACCGGAGATCCACGAAAATCGAGAAACTAAAGCTCAAGTGGCCTGGAACTGGTTCAGAATGCAAGATCAAGGGGTTCCCACCATCCGTTTGGCCCCGAATTTCATACATCACCTGAGGACCACAAATGAGCCGTACATGTCAAATTCCATCACCTGGATCCTTACAAAAGTGGGCCAATAGACAGATCAGCTAATAGATCGGTGAGCTGGGGCCCGCCTAGTACCTGGACATGCTTCAAAGCTGGTCCCGACGGTTTAAATTCAATGATGCAGTGAATGGATGGTGCAGATTTCTCACACGCATCACTTTGGGTCCCACATGTACATGTGGGAGTGCACAGTCGGTGCACTCCCGCGCCACACCAGACTGATGAGATCGGTCAGCGGACGCTGACCCGATCCGATTTTAACGTAAACAGCGTCCGCGGGTGCGGACGCTGATTTGAGTTGTGGGCCCCACACATCCTCCGAATCGATGATCTGAACCGTCCATTAGGTTTCTAAAGGCCATCTCACCTTCGCCTAGGTGGTGAAATTGCGAAAGACAGCGACGATCAGATCTATAGCATTCAAACGCAGGTTGAACGGCTGAAGCACGGATGCAGTGGGCCGCAGTATCAGAAATCTAAAACTGACCACATCCACATGGTTTTTTCGTTCCGCATCCAATGGACGGATTGGATTTCTCATCAATTTCCGAAAATGGGCCCCACCATCAGTCCAACGCAGTAACTGCGTTAGGTTCCACGTCCGGAAATCGCCGGATTTTCCGGGCTGTTGTACATCCATGGAGAGGATCGGTCCAATGATCTGGACCGTCCAAAACCTTCCCAGGGGGCGGCTGTCTATCACCAAGGAGTCTGAATGGTTCAGATTCCAAAAGCATCCACTCCATCGTCCTAAAAACAGGGTAGAGCGCAAGGGCTTTCGCTGCACAAACAGAGACCGATTGTTGTGCGTAAAGAGCTGTTCACCGCCTGCTACTTGCATCGATTCTCACGGCCATAACCCAGCAATCGACCACAACAACTATAAAAGGAGGGAGGCAGCTGTGAAGGGGAGGGGGGACGGGGTGCGTGATCTTGGAGACAGGCCGGCTGGTGGAGCGACGACAGATAGGTTTTCTAAATTTCATTTTATTATATTTTTTTTGGTTTTGTTTTGATGTCTTCTCTAGCTCGGCTAGACCTCTCTTAGCTAGGGCTAAGAGGTGAAGCTTGTAGTGAGATGGGAGCCCCTATTTTATGCTTTTAATTTAAATTTATGAACTAAATTTGATTTTAGTTTGATTATTAAGGGAATATTGTTTTAGTCCTTAATGGTCTGTTGTGACTGAAATTACAATGGGTTTACAATGGCTTTGAGTATTTCCTTTGTTTTGTTATGTTTATGACGTCAGGAAGCCCTGTTGTTCACCATCGTCTCCTGGGCATGGTTGGATGTCGGTACCCTTTCCTAACTCTCATAGCATGTTGATTGGTTGGTAATTAGTTTAATTCTGTTGTTCACCATCGTCTCTTGGGCATGGTGTGGTGATAGAATCCATTCTAATTCATATACCTCTCATCTCTTGAAAACTATATCAACATCAGTTCATTTAATTTCCATGATTTGTGATACAGGCATAAGATCTCCCTGATCTCTACAAGTGGATCCTCTGAATCCCTAGTGTTCCTTCTCTAAATTTTTCCTAAGTTTTAGACTGTTATTTCACCATTATTCCTCAAATCATACTCAATTTAGATTTCATCTCATCCTAATTCTAGTTCTAGTTAGTTTTAGATAACGTACAGGTTTCAGTCCCTGTGGATTCGACCTCGGTCTTACCGAGTTTATTACTACATCACAACCCTACACTTGGGGAGTGAACAAGTTTTTGGCGCCGTTGCCGGGGACTGACGGCTACGATTTTCTGAAATTAATTAGTCTTAGGATTAGTTTAAGATTAGGATTTCTTTTCTAACTTTAGTTTTTAGTTTTTTAGTTTTTTTTCTGATTTCTAGAAACTAACCTATTTTCCTGTTTTGTAGGATCCTGACATACACTTTTATTCGGTAATTTCTTTCTAAATTCTTTCTCTTTTTTCTGGATCTCATATTGCTGTAGGATTTTTTTATTCTTAGGATTAGATTCAGAATTAGGGTTTTACTATGCAAGAGTTGGAACGTATATGTGCTGAGATAGCTAAGGAATCTTGGGAAAATTTTTTGATGTATGAAGATAATGATGGAAAACAGCCTATGCCTCAAATATTTTCTGAAAATTACTTCAACCAATTGAAACATGATGCTCCACCGATTAAGAAGTCCTTACGTGATCATATGCAGGAGAACAATTACACCCCACGGATTAACAAGACAGTACGTGAATGTTGGGGTTATCATAACTATGAGAGTGAGAATTATTATCACTCATCTGAGAAAAAGAAAACAATGCGTGATTATATTATGAGTGATAATATGTATTACCTACCATCAGATTCTCCCACACATGATCCGTATGACTCTAATCAGTGGAACCATCAATGTTGGGAAGATGAAGCAACAACATGTAATGATTATTCTCTTGGATACCCTACCATTGAGAACCAACCAGAAACGATCCAAGAGGATTCATGTTTTAATCTAGAACAATTCAACCAGCATGTTGTGAAAATGATGAAATCATTAGAAGTACTCAATTCGCGCCTCGAAAGGATAGAGGAAGCTCGCTCATCCCAACTACAATCCAATCCAGAAATGCAATGCAAGGAAAGTGATCCTCACTCGCTTTTGACGAAATCTGGAATTTGGAATGAGAAGTTGGACTCCATTAATGAGCATACGGTTCAACTCCCCGATGAGTCGATTTCACTGACTGTTCAAAACAATGATGGAGATACATGGGTGTCTTTCAAATACAGTGATGATGACACACTTTCCTTACATGATACACATGATCTCAATGATGAGGTTGAGGTTAGTTTATTCAAACCTCAACCGAATTTAGAATGTAAGGAAAGCGATCCCATCTCAAGTGTGTACTGCACTGAATTGGAAGCTGAGAAGTATTGGGATGAGATTCATGAGAGCACAACCCAAAATCCCCTGGAATCAATCTCAAGTATGGTCCAGGTCAATGCTCAAGAAGCACACGAAGTGATCGGTCATACTGAGCTACTCCACTCACCTAACATGTCTGATTTAAAAGTGGAAAATGAGCTCATTAGAACCGACCCTTCCAACTTCTGTGAGACATGTTTGGACCACTCTCTTGAATTGAATGATAATGTGATTCGGGAGAAGGATGAGCTGCTCGCTACGACTCTGGAATTTGAAACCACTCAATTGAGACCACCACCTGAGCTGTACACGTTGGACAGTTCAACGCCTCAATTAAGTAGTTTCAATGAACAAAGTGATCCTATCGATGCTTCCCCTATTGATCTTCAATATGTCTGTGCAGGGCTGGAGCAAGAGAGCATATCTTCACATACTTTTAAGGGCGAGGGAGTCCTTGAGCATTTCATTACAGACTTCAATGAGGAAAATAAGTCACTCTCAGTTGAAATTTCTGACTCTTTTGATAATTGCTGGGCACACTTTGCAAAGTCAAACGATCCCATGTCAAAAGACAAAGTGGATGCCTTGCAAGACAACATCTCGGTAGTTATCACTGACCGAGAGAACCTTTTTTTTGAAGCCCCTTCTTCCCCTGATCCTAAACGTCTACCATTAAAGGAGGAGGAGCTGAAAATTGAACCGAAGTTTGACACTTCAAAATGTGTTGAGGCTACATCACTTTTTGCGAAGTTTTCTAAACTTTATCTACTTGTAGTCTCTGATTCACTATGGGATACTAACGTTGAAACTTCTTCTGTCACAGGTGAATCGTACATACTCTGGTTACCTCAAGCAAGGCAATGGAAAATTTTTTATGAGGTACATAAGTCTCTCTGGAAAGTCATGCTTCAGGGCACCCAAGCCTTTTGCAAAAAGGGCTTTTGGATGATCTTGTTGAGGAATTTACTGAGAAACTTATCAAGATACTGGCCAGAAGATGAACCTTGCAGCATGAGTAGTTAGTTCAATGTTTGTGGGTAACATTGCTGTAAACCCTCACGAGACTACAACTCGTCCACTAGGGGCAACCTAGGGGTTTAAAGGCTTGTTGCATATGCTAAATGCAATCGAGAACCTGCGAAAGTGGTATAGGTAGGAGTTTATTTTTTATTTTTTCTTGTGTTGGTTTCTCCTTGCGCTGACTTACTCTCTCGCTGATATTTTTGGAAAAGTCTCCTGATTCGTTATCCAGGTACCATCTTCCCATCACTTCTCTTTTACTTTTGTTGCCCCATGTGCATGGCATGCTTATATCTTTTACATTGAGGACAATGTAGATTTTAGGTTGGGGGTGGGAGATTAGGTTTCCTAATCAGCGTTTTCTTGGTCTTAAGCAAAATTTGTGAAAATTTTTAAATTTTTCTGGACTTTCTAGTGAATTTGAAGTGATTTAACGACCATCTTTGATTTAGAATTTCAGGATATGGAAGGTTGGTGATTTACTACTCTTGGATTCAGTAGCGGTTAGATTTCACAATTAAGTTGAATTGTTAATCCATGATTAGAAGTTGTAAACATTGATTGAGTCATGATTTCACAGGACACATCTCGCTTACACATTAAGGTTTCAGTTTCATATTGAAGGATTAACTTGGTAATCAGTAAGCATAGAAGGAGCCAACTTGAACAATTGCCCGTCATGATCAATTAAAAGGAAAAGATACCGTTGAAAAAGGTTAGGCAAAGAATCTTCACTATAGGTTTGCTCCCTATAAGTGTGGACTTCATTCCCCATGGATAATATGTAAAAAGATTTTGGGTATACAGTTTTCACCATAGGTTTGCTCCCTAGGTGAGAACTTGATTCCCTTCTTGGTGTTACTTAAAAAAAAAAAAAAAAAAAAAAAAAAAAAAAAAAAAAACACGAAAAGATGATCTTTGAGGCAAGCTTTGGTTATCATGAATTCCCTTGTTGGTTACCAACGATATCCTGAAATTAAGAATTGAATATTAATGTTGAAAGTTGGGATTACACTTTACACCTGTGGAACTCAATGTTTAGGATTATTCTAATTAAGGGACTAATACTTTGAACTTGGTTATGAAGTTTACCGTGTGTTTGAGTCTAGGAGAGAGTAAAGGCCCAACATTCATGAATTGTTGAATTCTAAATATCCGGTGGTTCTTCCAAAATCATTCGAGTTCATAAAATTGTCCTGTAATTCTCAACTTATTTTTCGCATATTTTGCTCGGGACTAGCAAAATGCTGGTTGGGGGTTGTGTTGAGGGTCAAATATTGCATATCTGACCCCAGTTATCGTGTGGATTGACGAACATAATACCGTTTAATGGCCGGATTTTATCATGTTTGTGTTACAAGGAGTAATTACGAGCTTAAACTGAAACAGGGCGCTAAAAGCATAAAGTTAACGCTCTAATGTCACCAAAGGCAAGGGACGGACTTCAGGGAACCAAGATTGACGAGTTTACACACCGGAGATCCACGAAAATCGAGAAACTGAAGCTCAAGTGGCCTGGAACTGGTTCAGAATGCAAGATCACGGGGTTCCCACCATCCGTTTGGCCCCGAATTTCATACATCACCTGAGGACCACAAATGAGCCGTACATGTCAAATTCCATCACCTGGATCCTTACAAAAGTGGGCCAATAGACAGATCAGCCAATAGATCGGTGAACTGGGGCCCGCCTAGTACCTGGACATGCTTCAAAGCTGGTCCCGACGGTTTAAATTCAATGATGCAGTGAATGGATGGTGCAGATTTCTCACACGCATCACTTTGGGTCCCACATGTACATGTGGGAGTGCACAGTCGGTGCACTCCCGCGCCACACCAGACTGATGAGATCGGTCAGCGGACGCTGACCCGATCCGATTTTAACGTAAACAGCGTCCGCGGGTGCGGACGCTGATTTGATTTGTTGGGCCCCACACATCCTCCGAATCGATGATCTGAACCGTCCATTAGGTTTCTAAAGGCCATCTCACCTTCGCCTAGGTGGTGAAATTGCGAAAGACAGCGACGATCAGATCTATAGCATTCAAACGCAGGTTGAACGGCTGAAGCACGGATGCAGTGGGCCGCAGTATCAGAAATCTAAAACTGACCACATCCACATGGTTTTTTCGTTCCGCATCCAATGGACGGATTGGATTTCTCATCAATTTCCGAAAATGGGCCCCACCATCAGTCCAACGCAGTAACTGCGTTAGGTTCCACGTCCGGAAATCGCCGGATTTTCCGGGCTGTTGTACATCCATGGAGAGGATCGGTCCAATGATCTGGACCGTCCAAAACCTTCCCAGGGGGCGGCTGTCTATCACCAAGGAGTCTGAATGGTTCAGATTCCAAAAGCATCCACTCCATCGTCCTAAAAACAGGGTAGAGCGCAAGGGCTTTCGCTGCACAAACAGAGACCGATTGTTGTGCGTAAAGAGCTGTTCACCGCCTGCTACTTGCATCGATTCTCACGGCCATAACCCAGCAATCGACCACAACAACTATAAAAGGAGGGAGGCAGCTGTGAAGGGGAGGGGGGACGTGGAGTGCATCTTGGAGACAGGCCGGCTGGTGGAGCGACGACAGATAGAGTTTTCTAAATTTCTTTATAATTTTATGTTATTTTGTTTTGGTTTTTTCTGATGTGTTCTAGCCTCATCATGAGCGGCTAAACCTCTTAGCTAGGGCTAAGAGGTGAAGCTTGTAGTGAGATGGGAGCCCCTATTTTATGCTTTTAATTTAAATTTATGAACTAAATTTGATTTTAGTTTGATTATTAAGGGAATATTGTTTTAGTCCGTAATGGTCTGTTGTGACTGAAATTACAATGGGTTTACAATGGCTTTGAGTATTTCCTTTGTTTTGTTATGTTTATGACGTCAGGAAGCCCTGTTGTTCACCATCGTCTCCTGGGCATGGTTGGATGTCGGTACCCTTTCCTAACTCTCATAGCATGTTGATTGGTTGGTAATTAGTTTAATTCTGTTGTTCACCATCGTCTCTTGGGCATGGTGTGGTGATAGAATCCATTCTAATTCATATACCTCTCATCTCTTGAAAACTATATCAACATCAGTTCATTTAATTTCCATGATTTGTGATACAGGCATAAGATCTCCCTGATCTCTACAAGTGGATGCTCTGAATCCCTAGTGTTCCTTCTCTAAATTTTTCCTAAGTTTTAGACTGTTATTTCACCATTATTCCTCAAATCATACTCAATTTAGATTTCATCTCATCCTAATTCTAGTTCTAGTTAGTTTTAGATAACGTACAGGTTTCAGTCCCTGTGGATTCGACCTCGGTCTTATCGAGTTTATTACTACATCACAACCCTACACTTGGGGAGTGAACATTAGGTGGTCGGACGCTTTGGTGCTCTTTACAAGTATGTTATCGACATAAACCTCCATAGTACGTCCGATTTGTTTAGAGAACATCTGATTCACTAATCGCTGATACGTGGCCCCAACATTTTTCAGGCCGAACGGCATGACCCGGTAATTGTAGATTCCTTTGTCAGTAACGAAGGTAGGTTTCTGCCTGTCTAGGGGATGCATCGCGATCTGGTTGTATCCGGAATAGGCATCCAGGAAGGAGAGTAATTCATGCCCCACCGTACTGTCTACCAGCTGATTGATCTGTGGTAAGGGAAAGCTATCCTTAGGGCAGACTTTGTTCAGATCTGAATAATCCACATAGATCCGCTATTTTCTGTTAGCTTTCTTGACGAAGACTACATTTGCGATCCAATCTGGATAGTGCACCTCCTCGATGAAGCCAACACTGAGTAGTTTAGAGACCTCATCGGCTATGGCTTCATACCGCTTAACATCGAATGGTCTCCTCTTTTGTTTCACGGGTCTGTGGTCCGGATCCACGTTTAACCTGTGAACCATGACATCAGGAGAGATCCCTGACATATCCTCATGCGACCATGCGAAGACATCTCTGTGTTGTTGCAGGAAGGCCAACACTTCGGACCGTTGTTCGGGATTCAACGACGTTTCGAGCTGAACAATTTTGCTGGATCTGCTTCGTCGAGAGGTATTGCCTCCAAGTCTCCACAGATGAGTCCTCAGTAGGTCCTCTAGGATCGAGGATGTTGATGGTGAGGGCTTGCTTTACTGACCCTTTCTTTACTGTTATCACGTAACATCTCCGGGCCTCGCGCTGATCGCCTCAGAGGTAACCTATTCCGCCCTCGGCAGGAAACTTCATCATCAGATGGTAAGTAGAGACAACTATCCTCATTGCATTGAGAGAAGGTCTACCCAAAATGATGTTATGCATTAATGACACATAAACGATGAGAAAGTCCACCATGAAGGTAACTTGATGCCGTCCTTCTCCTGCAGTCACACAGAGGGAGATGGCTCATTCAGAGATCACCTTTTCTCCTGCAAAGCCGTGCACAGGGGTGTTCACATGTCTGAGGCGTGACCTTGGAACCCCCATTCTTCCAAAAGCTTCAGAGTAAATAACATCAGCCGAACTTCCGGTGTCGACCAAGATACGATACACCTTATGGTTGGCTATGGTCATAATCATGACTAAAGCGTCGTCATGCGGATGTTGGATTCCGCGCGCATCCTCTTCCATGAATGTCAGATTACACGGGTTGACCCAGAGTTTTTTGCTTGGCCTCTCAGTCATGTGGACGTAGTGTTCCGAATCAGACTTCTAAGAATGGGCTTTACAGGCCCTGTTTGAGTCCCCTCCACCTGATGAACCACCAAAGATGGTATGAATCTCGGCCGGCTCTTCTGTAGGATTGTTTGGTTGTTCTTGTTCTTCTCTCTGACCTGTTCTCTCTTCCTTAGCATATCGACGCAAATGACCATTATGGATAAGGGTCTCGATCTCATCTTTGAGATCCACGTAGTCGGCCGTGTTGTGGCCGTGATCACGATGGAAGCGACAATACTTGTGTTTGTCTCGATGATCCGGGTCGGCCTTCATACAAACGGGCTAATTCAGGAGCTTCTGGCCTCTAATGTCTAGCAGTATTTATTCAGTGGACATGTTGAGGGGAGTGTAGGAATGGAATTTGTCCTCGAGTTTTCTGCTCGGACGACGATCATGAGGAACGTGGTCGTCTGGTTTTTACTGGACGATTGAGGTTCTTGGTTCCTCGACCTCTTCCCCTTGTTAGTCGGTTCTGCCACTTGGACATTTTTGTATGTGTTGGTAAATTTTTCAGCGTTAGTGTATTTCTGGGCCCTGGTGACGAGCTCAGTTAACGTTTTCGGCGGATTCTTTCCAATGGAGAAGGTGGACTTCCCTTCTTTCAAGCCACTAAACATAGCAAAGAGCGTCATTTTGTCGTCATAGTCTTCTACCTGCAGCGCCTCTTCATTTAAACGAACGATGTAGTCCTTCAATGACTCCTTAGGTCCTTGCTTGATGATAAACAGATGGATATTCGGTTTCTGACTCTTCTTACCGCTTATGAATTGGGTAAGGAATAATCGGCTGAGTTCTGCAAAGGAACCAATGAAATTGGGTTTGAGCTGACGGTACCAACTTTGACCGGATCCTGTGAGTGTGATCGAAAATCCCCTGCACATCATCGCGTCTGTCGCTGTCTGGATTTGCTCCACAAGCGATAAGCCTCTACGTGCTTGGACGGGTCGCCAAACCCGGAATATTGGATGACGGAAGGTATCCGGAATCTCTGTGGCATCACCTCACTCATGATGACAGAGGTGAAGGGAGGTTCGGTCTCTTCCATCATCGCTTGAACGACGGTGGGAACTGATAAAGGCTGTTGATTCTTCTCTAGTATTAGAATCTTGTCGTTGAGTTCTGCAAACTATGTCTCCCACAGATCTTTATTTTCAGCCACTATTTCTTGTGTATCTCCTACTTTGGGAGTTCTTCTTCCCCTCCTCCTTTCTAGCTCATGACGGAGATCTATTGGTGCTAGGGCCGAGGTGACCGAGGCATTCGTCGGAATCCGGGTCAATGTATTTCGAGCTGGAACTCAGTTTTGGGTCGGAAGAGGGTTCTGAACCGAAGTTGGTGCCCGAGCGGATTGATGTTGAGACTCCTCGGGTCTCATACTCCTCGGTGCGGAACGGGCTCCCATCACTGGACCGACCGTTCCCTGAACAGGACATGGCTGCGGCTCCTGTTGCTGCTTTATCTGGTTAATCTCATCGCGCAGGGCTTGTATCTCGCTTTGTATAGCTCGATACTTGCTCACCTGATTGCGAGATCGCTGGGAAGGTCCAGGGGCCGACTCGGTGTGAAGTAGCGAAGAAGACCGAGTCTGATCATTCTACTCCGGTTCCATAGCTGCAACTTTCTTCTTTCCTTTTGCCATTGTACTTGAGAATAGGAAACTGACTTTTCGTATCAGATTCCCACAGACGGCACCAAAAAATGTTAATGTCAAAATCTGGACCACCCTCCACTCAATGCGGCTAACCTTCGACGAACCCTGGTCCTGCATAAGGGGTGAGCAAAGGAGACCCTGGCTAAGCCGAGGGACCCTCCGATGCCTAAGTCAGGTCAAAGGAATCTGGGTCTAGGTTGAATGTAGAGAGAGTGTGTGAGATGTTGCATACCTGTAGCAATGGGATCCCTTATATTTATACATGCGTATTGAATGGTCTGCGTCCATTAATCTCGTCACAATTCACTCAATTAGTGGGATACTGTGATCATGGAGATTTTATCTGTGATCCAGGGATTGTGTAGTGCATGTGTCTTAGAGGAGCGTATCTGCGGGCGAGATATCCGTTCTTATCCGCTTAAGGCAGTTTCTTATTTTGGCGCCCGGAATGTTCACAACCAGCCTCAGCCTCGGCTTTAGATCTTGGACCAAAGAGGTCTTAACTCCGAGCCTTGGACCTCGACTAGTGTGCATATTGACCCTTTTTGTCGGGGTATTAAACACGACAGATAGAAGCTGAGGCAAGCTTTAGCTCAGACCGAGGGCGGACTCAGCCCCATTTGTTCGCCAGTCATACACCTCCAAAGTCTCTTCTCTGAGCTCCGAGGTAGGTAGTGGACTTAATTCGTTGAGTTGGATTTCCCCATAACAGCTTTCGTAAAAGAATGGGAGCAAGCTACCACCATTGTGGAAAAAGTTATTGTCTTCAAAATAAAAAGAATCATACGAAGGACTAACCATCTCCTTTGCAAATCATCTTATCACATTGCCAATCAGCGGTTGAATAGACAATCGATCTTCACGGATCCGGTCTTAATTGGTTTATCTCGATGCTAGGGGTCACAAGGCATTTGATTCGATTTGAGTTGAATACGACTCAGGTATGCCAGGTACACATATACTTGCACACACATAATTGAAATCAGGTCATTCATTACATGTGTAGCTCCGAATTGAATAGCAACATCGGTCAACCAATCTATTTTTTTCTCTAAGCCCAATGTTTCTTGCTAGATTTGTAATTGACATACACGCTTGTTGATTGGCCTTTTATTATTTTAACCACTGATCTTAGTGATCATTCTCAGACTATTCCTTTGTCATTGGTGATTGGTGACTACTCAAAGCAGCTTACAATTTTCTCCTTTATCTCATTCTATTCAACATTGTCATGCTCATAGAATTTGAGCCGGGTGGATGAATTGGGAATTGTCATTGTATGTGATTGATGCATGCCAATCATATTGAAGAAAAAATTTTATAAGATAGACATAAGATGAGCCATGCTTCATGAGATATAAAATATTAGGTAGTTAAGGAATAGCATATTTATAGAATGATCTTATCTAAGGATGCTTAGAGGCATGAGTGGTGAATCACCGGAATAGCACCAATTGATAATTAATGACGGAAAGTTGACTTAGTTTGGACATATACAACAAAGACTAAAAACTACACTAATTAGGAGTGATAATTTGATTCAAGTAGAAGGCTTTAAAATGGCCAGGGAGAAGGCCATAAAAATGTTGGTGGAAGTAGCATGAAAGGAGTTGATGACCTATAATTTAATTAAGGCTATAGTCCTTCATAAAGTCGAATGGTTGAATAGAATTTGTGCAGCCAACCCCAATTAGTTGGGATAAGACTTAAATGATAATGATGACAAGAATGATACTGACTTGACACTGTAAATGTACCAAACTTCACCTGCCTTTCAATTTTCATAAGTTATTTCCATCATTTTTCTTCCTAGTTGCTTATTAGGTCAACCATCTTACACCACCAGACTCTGCTCATTTATGTCTGAGCTTGTCCTTTACCTCAACTCATTCAGCCTTCTTCACACTTTAATACGAAGAATATACCCATTACTCTACAACACTTCTCCTCTCGAAACTATCATTGGTCCAAAACCTGAACCCACCATCTTTCCAAACTTAACCTGGGTACTATCATTAAACCTGTTGTGGCACACATCTCATTGCCAATTCAATCACTATCCTCCAGCATTTGAATTTGGATCTAATTGCATTTTTTGTATTTAATCCTAATAATACAAATAAGACAATCTTAATGATTTAATCTCTGCTTCGCTTTTTTGTATTATTATTTTGATGTTGGCCGTAGACTTCGCTATCTATTCACTATTTTGATAATTTCAATTACTGTTTTCATTGCTTCCTTCCGTGGCCTCTCAAGTCTGCACATGTTCCTATTGGTGTCCATCTTAATGTGCTTGTCACCACCATTTGCCTATTGCTACTAGTATTTGTTGCCTTATAAAACTATCATTTTCATGGTGATTTGTATGTGTGAAACAAACAACATAATAAAATCATCATTGCAATCAAAAGCACCGATCGGTTAAAAGGGCCGGTGGCCAGCCAATTAAAAAAAAAAAAAAAAACTACAGTTAAAAGGGCTGTAAATTCATTTTTATCATCAATTAATTTATTTCAAATTTATTAGAATTTATTTTTATTTTCTATCTCTCCTCTCTGGTGGATTAAAGGAATCCCTGTGAGGAGTGTAATGAAGTTCCAAGAATTCAGAGTAATTATTCCCTTGAGGAAGATGGTGATCGACCTCATCACGTACATCCCTGTGTCAGTAAAATTGGCCAAATTACTCTGAGCTCATATAGATTGTAGATATAGATGATCATTACTATCAAACCAGACCATCCATTCAACACCTATAATTTTTATAATTGTTCATAAGTTGAATGTTCATCCAATGGCTAAGATCATCCACTTAGAGCGACTTTAACAGCATGGACAATCAAGGTTAGACCACCAGGTCAACAGTTCATGGAAGAAGGGTGGGACCCACGTGCAGGTCGGACGGGAAGCGGATTGGCTGGTGTACCACATACCACTGACCTTGGTGGTGTGTTGATGTCACCAGGTTCTAGGGCCCCACCATGAGGTATGTGTTACATGGAAACCATCCGTACATTTGATGATGAGATCGTTGTAAGGCTTGAGCGAAAAAATAAGACAAATCCAAAAATTAAGTGGATCACATGGCAGAAATCAGCGGGAGATGAACATCTACTATTGAAACCTTTGCAGGGTCACATAAGTATTGGATCAACCTGAAATTTGTTTTTTCCCTTCATCCATGTCTTGTAAGCTTAGGAACAAATTAAATGGAAAGTAAACATCATGGTGGGCACTAGGAATTATTGTCCCCACTGCTAATCGTGGTGTGGTCCACTTGAACTTTGGATATGACTTATTTTTGGGCTCATAATCTAAAATGATATCTACAAATGAATGGACGGTGTGGATATAATAAATACATCATTATTAGGTTCACTTAACTTCGATATCCCTGTTATGTTGTGTGGCTTGAACTCAGGCACTTGGGTCCTTACTCTTGCTAGGGTGGTAGACTCTGAGGAGCCCCGTCAATGGTTCGAGTAACCATAGGTGGTGAAATTTGTTGTGTCGTTGTGTTAAATATATATATATATATATATATATATATATATAATTATATATATATATATATATATATATATAAAGAAAAAAAGATCTCAGGCACTTGTCTTTGCACGCCATGTACACACGTTACAGAGATCGGTGGCGTGCGGTACAGCAGCCAATCCGCACGCACTGCTGACATTGCTGGTGTGTTGATGAAGTTTTATGAGTCTCATCATGAGGTATGTGTTATATCCAAACCATCAGTCCATTTGGCGAGCTCATTGTAAGGCTTGAACGAATTTTAAAATAAAACAGATTAAAAAATCAAGTGGACGACACTGCAAACAGCAATGAGGGATTAAAAGCCACCATTAAAAACCTTTCACATAAGTTTTGAATTAATATGATATTTGTTTTTCCTCTTAATTCAGATCCGTGCAACCTTATGAATATATGGAATGGAAAATAAATGTTATGGTAGGGCCTACAAATGCTTTTTAATGGTGAGAATCATTGTCCCACTACTATTTATGGTATGGTCCAATTGAGCTTTAAATACGATTCATTTTTGGTCTCATGCTCTAAAATAATCTCATCGAAATGGATGAACGGTGTGGATATAATAAATACATCATCTTGGGGCCATATAACTTTGATCTCCTTTGTACAACTGAAGCCCGAGGAGTGCAAGCAGCCAGGTCGGTGTGTGTAGTACACAAGCCAATCAGTGGAATTGTATGGAAATTCTACAAGTTTGATGGGACATTCCTATCGCTATTATGTCTACCACCAACGGTTGCTTGATTGGAGGCTTTGAGAGGGTGGTAGAAATATTGGGAAGAAGTATTTAGGTGGGAATGTCTGTTTTTTCTTCTTACTCAATGCATCAATTTCAAGGGTCACAATCATCTACAGTGGGCCCACCGACCTCGACCTCATGATACTCGCCTCTCGTGTCTTCGTGCGTTGAATTCACTGTCTCTTATCCATACGGTTTCCTTTCCTTAAGCTGATGGTTTTCCTTTTTTATTTTAATATTTTGTCTGCGTATGAAATATGTGTATGAAACAATACTACTACCATACAATGCTCCCAACCACAGGTATTGTGGGGTCTATCTCGTGCATGTGTTCTCTATTCTTAATATTGGTACTTGTAATACCATAAGCTACTATGGTACTGGGGCAGATGTGGGGCCCACGTGATGGACTTATGAAATCCAAGACGCTTCAATGCACATATTACCCCCAAAGCCCAAAAAATCAGGCTGATATGTGAATACAGTTGGGAGGGAACACCCACCGTTGATTTGCTGGAGGCCCCACTATGTTCTTTATACAGTCGTTCTGATGACCCTTCATCTGGCCTGGATGAACAATCAGACCAAAAATCAGGCTGTTTTTTTTAATTCAGGTGGGCCCCTGTACAAATCAAGAGTGGGTGTCCTCTCTGACATATCCCCCGTGTGGTGGGCCACCTGAGTGTTGGATGGGGCTGATTTTGGCAAGTAGGAGTAATACAAGGTAATACTTTTAATGGATGGTTTGGATGGCCTACATGCATCATGTGATCAGCCCCACATTTGCACAGTATCATTGTAAGCTTACTGTAGTACTGGTATACCACTGGAGTGCACTTTTAATGTTGTGGCCCCACTATGTCTGGCTCAGGTTTATTGGAAAATCCAAAACCATTTAAAGTGGGCCAGAAAGAAACAGGAACCGTTCCCTTTCAATCTATAAAGCTAGGACATTGAAAACCGGGATTTTTGATGCATGGGTCATCCACAGTAATTCTCATCATATCACTCGTATCACACAGGATAATGAGGAGCACGTGTGAGAGATCTCATCTGCAAATGGGTCTAAAAAATATCATATTATGCTACTGGGTAATTTCTGGGTGTAAAAAATTATGCTGATACAATCATCAAATGGGCCACGATTGTACACAGAATTTGGACCGTTGGTTAATATCTCTTAACTATTTATTTATTTTACACAGGTGGACCACTTGATAATCATGTAGAGTCCGCAGATTCTTGAGACCTAGTACAGATGAGTCGCTCCAATCTCGTCAATGCGTTCTCACCTGTCCACATGTGAGGCAAGTCCACTTGGCATTCTCATTGTAGAAAGCTGGTTCAGAAATATTGTACGGTTTCACTTGGTTTTCAGTTCGAGTATGTGGGGCCAGACCAAAAGAGGCCCATGTTTCAACCATCCATGCTGAAATAATCATAACCCTCTAATGGGCTGTCAACAAAGGTTCTCAAGTTTTATACGGCTGGGATGTTTCCTCGGCTGGGATGTTTCCTCTCTCTCTCTATATATATAGGCATGCTTACCTGCGCACCTTTGCAGACGTATTATGAGCGTCTAATCTGAACGGTCCATATGATGCGGCATCCCATGAAATCCCAAGGGACTATTTTTCACCCTGTTATAAAACTCTGGTGGGCCATAACAAAGAGAGATGTACAATCAAGGGAGGAAACTGTTTTTTTCATGGCCCACTAAAGTTTTGGATTAAAGTAAAAGTTGGGCCCTAGAGGTTTCATGGGGTGCTGCATCAAGTAAACCGTTCAGATAGAGGTTTCATGGGGTGCTGCATCAAGTAGACCGTTCAGATAGAGGTTTCATGGGGTGCTGCATCAAGTAGACCGTTCAAATTTGGACTCACATCCCGTAAGATGAGTTCTCAGAAAGTTGGCATGAGTTGGTGCAAACTCGCACACACAGCGGCGCTATCAAAATACGATTATATAATATATTATATATGATAGATTTATATATAATATATATATATATATATATATATATATATATCTATATTAAAAAAAATTGATTTTGGACTTAAAATTAATCCTGACATGATTGAATTTTTTGAAATTATTAATGCTCCAATAACGTTTTTTTGGTTAAGATGCACGTTGATATGGTTAATTGGTTGCAAAGTATGGTGGGTGTAAGTTTTAATGTGCATGATGGACTTTTTCTTCTCCAACTTGATTTTTTCGACCTAATTTTTCTTGATGTGGCCCCTCCATCAAGTCTTCAATGTCTTGTCCTACATCAGCAATGGTTCACAATCTCATGGTGAGATTTATTTGTAAATTTCCAAGTTACTTCCTTTCATTTTACTTTCATTTTTAAAGTGTTGAGGATTACTTCATTGGCATGTTTCTCACCACTCCTTTTTCAACCATAAAAATTCCCACAAAGAAAAGAAAAAGGAATTAAAAATGAAAAGAAAACTGTAGGTGAATGATGGCTTTTGGGAGGAGACAGTGTTTCTTGGCTCTAGGGTTTTGTCACCATCACAGGTGTAGCTTTCAATAGTCATGACTTGAAGTTTTTGGTGCCCCCATTCCTTGGATTTCAAAGCAATGACAATGGGCAGGTCTGTGTCCAAGTTGGTAGTGTACTATTCTCCTGTCAAGTTGTAGCCTGGAATCAACTTTACCACTGGCATTTCTGGTGAGTGGCATCCATATCCTTTCTGAAGAAAAAATAAAATAAAATCCTTGTTTTCAAGACATTGATTAGGCAAGTGGGCTTATAGTTTAATGATTCAAACATTTAATTTTATGGTCCACGATCTAGATGGCCGAGACACCCGAAGATCAAAGTCCCCAAATTGGAGGAATCATAAAACTTCAATAGGTGGGCAACTTACATACATTGAAGAAAGAAAATCCAGCAATACTTCACATTCTAACTAAGGAAAATATATTATTATATCTAGTTAGGCATAAGTGCAGGAATAAATGAAAAGAAATCATTGTCTTCTTCTCTAGGGTAATTCTTGAATTCATAAGGAGAGCGTGAAGCTTTAAAAATGAAAGATAAAATTGATATTATTGATGAAAGAAATAATTTATAATATAATTGAAGGAAATATAAAATTGATGTTATTTATGAAAAATATCATTTATAATGTGATTGAGGGAAAGATAGGGCTGTACATCGAGCCGAGTCAAGTCGAGGTGGGCCAAGCTCAGCTCCACTCGTCCATGCTGTACTCGAGCTCGAGCTCGGCCTCGAGCTCAACATTGAAGCTTGGCTTGTTTGCCAAAGCTGTCGAGTCGAGTTTGAGTCAAGCTAGTGGTTCGAGCCGAGTTGAGTTTACCTCGAGTCGAGCTCGAGGTACTTCATATCATCATGTTAACCCAGACCCCTAACCCGACCCAACCTAGCCACCCCAACCTGTCCTAAACCCCAACCCGACCCCCCAATCTACTAATTTATACAATAAATCTATATGTTAATTAATTTATTTATTTATTTATTTTAAAGTTAAACACTTACCTCGGAGAGATTGGGAGAGAAGAGAGAGAGAGAGAGAGAGAGAGAGAGAGAGAGGAGAGAGAGATCGGGGCGAGTCGGGATTGGGCACAGCCATGCTGTTACTCTCGGCGAGATCGGGAGAGTAAGAGAAAGAGAGATAGAGATGGTTGTGTGAGCACTGGGCAGAGTGCTGGTCCGGTGGAGTGCTGGCCATGACCAACCGGGCGGGCAGCGGGTGGGTGGGGTAGAGAAGAAAGGGAAAGGGAAAAAGGGAAAGAAGAGGGGTCGGTCAGGTGTAGCTAGGGTTTATTGTTTTGTTTTGTTTTGTTTTGTTTTGTTTTTTTTTTTACTTGAACTTATAACTTAAGTATACTATATCTTTATATATAATATATTTAATATAAATAGAATATATATAGATATATTATATATATATATATATATATATATAGATAGATATATATATCTATATATATATATATAATATTTAAAATTATTAATCGAGTCGAGTCGAGCGAGTTCGAGTCAAGTCGAGTGGAAATGCCCCCTGGTCGAACTCGGCTCGAACTCAACTCGAACTTCACAAAAAAGGCTTGACTCGACCCGAATCGGCCATTCAAGCTGAGTCAATCTGAGCTGACTCGAGCCGAGTCGAGCGAGTTTTTCGAGCTAGCCCGACTCGTGAATAGCCCTAGGGAAAGATAAAATTAATATTGTTGATAAAAAATACCATGTATAATGTAACTGAGGGAAAAATAAAATTGTTATTGTTGATGAAAAATACCATTTATAATGTGATTGGGGGCTTTATATAACTAAAATAGGCCCTAAACTCCTAATCCAACTCAAACTAGGAAACATTTTCCAACAAGTAAAAGCTACTAATAGTGATAAAAGGCATTTAATTCTATCTAAACTCATAACTCTTAAGGCCAAAATCATAAATGAGTCTTGAATAAAATTAAAAATTTGGATCATAACTAGACTTTTAAAATCTTAAAAGTAATAACTACACAATTTACAAAAAATAATAATTTTTGACTTATGATTGAACCTTTAAATGATTAAGTTTTGCAAAGTCTTTTAGAAGCCAAATGATACAGGAAAGAGCATAAAACAATAATAAAAAATAATCTTCCTCAAGGTAATAAAAACCTTTAATCCATAACGATAGTTTTTGAGTCAACAAGAAATAAGAGAAAAAAATTCAAATAATTGTATTGAATAATGTTCTAAGATTGCTCAAATATTACATCACTTATATGGAAGACCTAAGACTTTAATTTGAAATTATCAAAAAAAAAAAAAAAAAATCTCTTAAAAGATTAAATTTTTCTAAAAAATAGATATGTCAAATAAACCTTATTAGATCGTTCACAACATGATTACCAATAAATTTTAAAAAGATGAAAATGTTAAAACCATAAGAATAAAGAAATACAATTAAAAATATATATATAAATTTAATACTAAGTTTTTCCTAAAATAACAATTTTCAACTCCAAGACCGTTGGACCTACTATACAAATTAGTTAACCTCAACCACCATTACATAAAGATCAATAAGTTGTATATTTCATGACGATACCCGAATCAAAAGTTACAACTATTTTATGGTTTATACTTCAAATGACTATTTCTCTACATCCAAAATGAATATCTTCAAACTGAGTATGTTTGGGACCCAGTTACATCATGCTTTATATAGGACCGGGCCTAGTTCTAACAGGCTAATTCGACTTTCTTCATTTGGGCTTCTTGTGGTCGAATCGTGTTAAGAATTCATCCCAGGGCACGTCGTACATCACCAATGAACCTTGAGTAATTAACTAAGGTACTTGATCTCTCCATAGCTTTCCATCATCATATTATACGTGTACAGTAGAAAATTGCTAAGGGTTTGTTTGGTATTTGGGATTAGATGGAATTAGGCGGGATGGAATTCCATTTGGTCCTGTGTAAATTCTATTGGCATTTGAGGAGGACAAGAAGGGTTGGGATTAGGTGGGACGGAATCGCGTTTGGTCCCATGTTGGATTTCCCATGGATTTTGAAATCTATTACACATGTGGGCCACACATTGAAGTATCCATGCTGTCCATCCACATATGCTCTTTACATGTGACATTCTAGTTATACACGTGTACAAGTGACCGACATCCATTGTGAATTTGGTTCGTTGATTACAATTCCATGGTCCACCTAACAGGTTTTGCTTAATCCAGTGTTTTTTCCATAGCAAGAATTTTATCCCAAACACGACAATTGGATAGCCTAAATACCACGGTATTTCCAGACATGCAATCATTGTGCAATAATGAGGTTAATTCCATCTAATACAATTCCATGCCATTTAATTCTATGGACCAAATAGGCCCTAAGTTATGATCGTCGAAACCTATAATGTATCATTAGACTATTTTCACCCTACTTTGAATTTTCCAACCTGATTTCTTTCTATCTTGCCATTCATGAAGTCATCCGTCACTTGTTCCACGTCACTCGCGATCATACAATCTGATGGGCGGTTTGGATCAACGATACATGAGCCCACTTGTACAAACTTAATTAAGGCAGAAAAAGTATTGTTCTACCTTTGGGTCCCCACTAAGGGAGGTCCGGGTTTAAATGTGGATGTTGAATCATTCCAATCACATTTCCTTTTACATTGAAACATCCAACTACTCCCACTACATGGAAGAAAGCTTGAATTGCCTAAGCAATTAGATCACAAATCATGTGGATTTTGAAGAAATTGACAAAGAATCTAGATTGTGCCGCCTTTGAAGGATTGGATTTTTATTTCACTTGTGGCCCACATGCGACATCATCACGATTTTACTGGATTCTCTCGTCTTCTAAGGAAATTTCATCATTTTAAGTTGGATTCTACAACTATTTGTCTTTGGATCTATATATGACAAAATCCACAAATCTATGATACATCAACGATCATTCCGAGGATGAGACAGCTCAACTAGACATCCATGTAAGCCATTGAATCAGTCATCAAACATCAGGACTAATTTAGTGGGGTATCTTTTGCTGTTCGGCAGATAAGGGCCCCACATTTAAGAGATCTAAACCGTCTATGTGATGGGACTCACTATGGATGAGGATACCCAAAAAAGTCTCCAAAATTGGAGGACTAATCTCTATATCAATGACCTACAAATTCACTTCTAAGAATTCATGATACCGTAGAACGTTGGATCAGATGCCCACGGCATTGAAAGGATGCACAAAAATGACATTTTGAACACTTGATTGGATTGAAATGTCCTCATATCTATCCCACCAAAATTCTTAGGTAGGTCAATAAAGGGTAGCTGACTGCCCAAACATGTTGAGAAAATGTTGAAGTGAAATCCTTGTAGATTTTTCTAGTCATAACAACCTTTGGTTAGTTTCATACTTCTAAGCAATCACCTTTCTTGAATCAGATGTTGAATTCTCTAATTTTTTTTAGATGACTCTGAAAGAACATGGGAGTCGTCAGTTCTAATAAGTGGGCCACACATTTACTGATCCTGAACATTAGATGGATTTTCCTTCACTGTAGATGGCTAGTTGCGTCTCAAAATTCTCCCTGATTGGAAGATCCTAGCCACTGATCTTGGGTCTTTCTTAGTTGAATGGGACCCATGAACTATTTCTGTTGGCCAGAAATCGTAATCATGTCTGGACCACTGTACCATGGGCCCCACTTTTCCAAATTGCAATCTCTAGTATGAGAAATGATCACATGCAACGTTGGGTGTTATCTTATCATAGAAGATTTTTATAGCCCGCTCATGTGTCACTTCAATAGGGTATCAGAGCCGTTGAAAGGGCGCAACATGGAGGTAAAATTGGAACAATCCACCCACAGGTGGGCACCAAAAAACAATGAAACAGGGGAGCGGATTAGGGATTAGGTGTTACCCGGGTAAGGTGTTATCCTTATTGAGGGGCCCACCTTGATGATGTGTTGTATATCCACGCCGTCCATCCGTTTCTACAGCCCATTTTAGCTTGCGGTATAAAAAACTAACCAGATCCAAATCTCAGGTAGACCACGCCATAGGAAACAGTGGTGTTTGAGTGCCTCACCATTAAAAATTCCAAAGGGTCCATTGTAAGGTTTTTGTAATGTTTATTTTTCATCCAAGCTATTGATAATGTCAAGATGACCTGGATTAAGGGAAATACAAAGATCGGATTGATCCAAAACTTTGGTGGCCCACAATTTTTTTTAATGGTCATTCATTACTATTTCTAGCGTTGTGGTCCACCTGAGAGTAGGATCTTATTAAGGTTTGGGATCACAAATAAAATTATATGAAAAAACAGCTGGACGGCTTGGATATACAACACATACATCAAGGTGGGTCCCACACGGTTAAGCTAACAACCACTAAGGTGTTACCCGTTCCCATGAATCAGACCATCAGCTGTACATTGATTTCACTAGCCTGCCTTATGCGGGGTCCTGTCTCTGGTGATCTTTACGATGACGCATCTTTTCACGGTTCAGATGTCACACACAAGTCACACGTCAGCAGAAAAAATATACTGTATTGGATCATTTTCATTGGATGTTGTACACAAATGACACATCAGCGCAAAATGTTAGATATTATACAGGTTAATATAATTTTTTTATAACATGGAAATCGAAAATAAAAATTAGCTTGAATAAGGACAGGCTGAAGCATGTCTGGGATGCTTTCCTTAAAGCGTTATTTGATCCTACTCAAGTGAATTGAGTATGTTGATATGTTACAGGCAAACCACTTCTAGGATACGATGAGCCTGGTGTGGGTCTGTGTTCAGCAAACACGAAAGCCCACAAAATGGAACTCTTTTATACTCAATTTGACAGAAATACAATAAAAAAAATAAAATCCCAAAAGAAGGAAAAAGAGGAAATATGTGATTTAGACCACTGCACTGGTCAAGTATTCAGCCACTAGTTCAGTTGAATCGTTCTAGACCACACCGTTGGTCTGTTCTTCAAGCAAAGGTTCAACTCTTGCTGTCTTACTAGAATAACATGAGTATAGGAGAAGAGTAGAGGACTGTCTCAGTTTGTATGAGTCTGTCGGAGTGGGTTGAGAGAGATGGTTTGGAAACCCATCCAGGCCCTACTTTTATAGGCTATGGTGGTTGTGGGTTATGGTCCAGGTAATTAAATCCCATGACCGTTTTCTAGCTGTTGGAGAAAACTACCCGTTTTATGGCCATTTTCTGACTGTCGTTTATGGACCATTAAGCTGCTGCATGCTAACTGTTGTGAGACAGCAGCTAGCCGTTTTCTAGCTGTTGGGCTAGCCATGCAGCAGTTTTTGTGTTGGACCATGCATTAATGACACAGCTGTTACAGATATGCTGCAACAACTTTTTTTTCAGCTCTCTATATATACTAGAGGACTCCCATTCAGTCCTCTAGTCTCCCCTTCATCCAGCCATCCGCCTTAGCCACTTAGGGCTCGTTTGGCCAGGCGGATTGGATGGTATTGGAAGGGATTGGAAGTTAAATCCCGGGATTGGCTGGCCATGCCAAACAGACTGGGTGATCTGACCCGGGATATAGCAATCCCATGGATCTTAAGACAATCCACTGACAACACCATCATTACCTTTAAATCCCATCCAATCCACCCTAATCCATTCAAATTTGCCTTGGACGTGTTTGGTTCAAGGGATTACAAGGGATGGGAAGGTTTAATCCCGGGATTGGCCGGGCGTGCCAAACAGACTCGATATAGCAATCCCGGGACATAGCAATCCCATGGATCTTAAGACAATCCACTGACAACACCATCATTGCCTTGAAATCCATGTCATCCACCCTAATACCATTCAATCCCTTCCAATCCACCCGTCCAAACGGGCCCTTAGTCGCACCGCGACTCGCACACATCTCGCTCCGGTTCGCTCAAGGTCGCGAAGGAGCAACCCTCTGCAACACGATGTGGACGTCCGAAGTGCAAAGTACACCATTAGCGCCTCTACAGCCACACTGCCTCACATGCCCACGCCCTCGCATCGAGCCCGTGCCCATGATCACCGAGACCGAGACCGACACCGAGATCGAGCCCGAGCCCAAGCCTGAGCGCGAGCGCGCGCGCGGGTGTTCCAGTGTTACGCACTGGAACACGCAAGGTCCATAGTCCTTGGACTAGGTAAGCAAATATTATAATACTCTACTGTTTTCAGTTAAACCACAAAATCTTCTCTTCCCTTTTCCATGTGAGACTATTCTTAAAAACCCCTAAAAAAGTTTTTTACAAAACTTTTAATATATTTTATTATATTTTATTTTAA
The DNA here is from genome assembly GCA_021015155.1 of Magnolia officinalis. NCBI lineage: Eukaryota > Viridiplantae > Streptophyta > Magnoliopsida > Magnoliales > Magnoliaceae > Magnolia > Magnolia officinalis. The sequence continues at coordinate 88,362,822 of JAJHSJ010000005.1, forward strand.
AATATATTTTATAAAACCAATATTTTATAACAATCCCCCACTTAATTTTTTAAAAATATATTTTCTCGGTTAAACATTTTTGTCAGAATAATCAGCTTATATGCATAAAGAAAGACATCTTTCGATTTTAATCTTTCCTTAGTGTAAGTATCTCAAAACTCTGTCGAAATGACTGGTAGCCATAGCGTTGAACCAGTTATTCCTAAATAAAAGAGTCGGAGAAACCACACACATATTTGCCGTGTTTGTTAGAGTTCCTACAATCTTGCTCAGCACAATTAATGGTCATGTGCTTATCCTAATTTGTAAACGATTCTGAGAGAAAACTCCTAACTCTCATGAGAGACGACACCATCTCTACGTTCATATAGGTGAAATCCTTCCAGTGTCTCTGTTACTGTAAGACACTTGTCCTATAAACTGGATTTCATTAAGAGTTCTAAGATTCAACCCTCTTTCGTAATGCTCAGCACTTGCTGAAAACTTTTCATATATTAATAACTTGTTCTTACCCATTAAACCCAAAATTAGAGATTTTCTTACTTTAGGTTGGGTTACCATCACTGGTGGAACTTTGGTTGAAGAGTTTCAACCACATTCCTCTAGATGTAGCTTTTATTACCTCTCTCGGTAGAGGTTTAGTGAAAGGATCTGCTAAGTTATTGCTTGATTTCACATAGAAAATAGTAATGATTTCATCTCGAATCAATTGTCTGACATAATCATGTCGAAGACTGATATGTTTAGACTTACCATTATATGTGCCGCTATAGGCTCTAGATAATGTGGCTTCACTATCATAATGTAGTGACACAGCCAATATAAGTTTTACACAGAAAGAGATTTCTAATAGAAGATCCCTTAGCCATTAAGCCTCTTTACCCGTTGTAGCCAGGGCTATGAATTTAGACTCCATAGTCGAGTGTATTATGCAAGTCTGTATCTTGAATCCCCAAGATACAGCTGCACCTCTTAGGGTGAATACCCACCATTTAGTAGACTTGTTGTCCCCTGCACTCGATAACCAACTCGCATCGGTATATCCTTGTAATACAGCAAGAAACTTTGAATAAAATAGTCCTAAGTCTTTGGTTGCTTTTAAGTAACCAAGGACTCTACTGATTGCATTCCAGTGTTCAGTACTGGGGTTACTAGTAAACCTGCTAAGTTTACTCACAGTATATGCGATATCAGGTCTAGTGCATTGTATAACATACATAAGACTCCCTATAACACTCGCATATTCTAATTGTGCAACCGTTATTCCGGTATTTTCTTTTAGCTTGATACTTGGATCAAATGGGGTCTTTGCTTCGTTTATATTCAGATGGTTAAACTTGTTTAGTATATTCTCAATATAATGAGATTGACACAAAGCATAACACCCACAATGTTTTTTAACTTTGATACCTAAGATGGTATCAACTTGTCCAAGATCCTTCATTTTGAATACGGAAGATAGAAACCTCTTTGTTTCAGTCACACCTTCCATTTTATTACTTATTATTAACATGTTATCAACATACAATACTAAATGTAAAAATTAAATAATGCTTTAAGATGGTTGGATATTATACAGATTAATATAATTTCTGTATAATGTGGAAATTGAAAATAAAAATTAGCTTGAATAAGGACAGGCTGAAGCACGTCCGGGACACTGTCCTTAAAGCGTTATTTGCCCTTACTCAAGTGAATTGAGTATGCTGATAGGTTACAGGCAAACCGCTTCTAGGATATGACGAGCTTGGTGTAGGTCTGCGTTCAGCAAACACGAAGGCCCACCAAATGGAACTCTTTTACACTCAGTCTGGCAGAAATACAATAAAAGAAAAAATCCCAGAAGAAAGAAAGAGAAGAAATATGTTATTTAGACTACTGCACTGGTCAAGTATTCAGCCACTGGTTCAGTTGAACCGTTCTAGACCACACCGTTGGTCTGTTCTTCAAGTAAAGGTTCAACTCTTGCTGTCTTGCTGGAATTACCAGAGTATAGGAGAGGAGTAGAGGACTGTCTCAGTTCGTATGGGTCTGTTGGAGTGGGTTGAGAGAGATGGTTTGGAAACCCATCCAGGCCCTCCTTTTATAGGCTATGGTGGCTGGGGGTTATGGTCCAAGGAATTAAATCTCATGACCGTTTTTTAGCTGTTGGAGAAAACTAGTCATTTTATGGCCGTTTTCTGACTGTTGCGCATGGGCTATTAAGTTGTTGCATGCTGACTGTTGTGAGACAACATCTAGCCGTTTTTTAGCTGTTGGGCTAACCATGCAGCAGTTTCTGCTGGACCCTGCACTAATGGCACAACTATTACAGATATACTGCAACAGGTCTTTTTTCAGCTCTCTATATATACTGGAGGACTCTCATTCAGTCTTCTAGTCTCCCCTTCATCCAACCATCCGCCTTAGCCACTTAATCGCACCGTGACTCACACACGTTTCGCTCCGGTTCGCTCAATGTCATTTTCTGACTGTTGTGCATGGGCTATTAAGCTGTTGCATGTTGACTGTTGTGAGACAGCAACTAGCCGTTTTGTAGCTGTTGGGCTAGCCATGTAGCAGTTTCTGTTAGACCTTGCACTAATGGCACTGCTATTACAGATCTACTATAACAGCTCTTTTTTCGGCTCTCTCTATATATACTAGAGGACTCTCATTCAGTCCTCTAGTCTCCCCTTCATCCAACCATCCGCCTTAGCCACTTAGTCGCATCGCGACTCGCTCCGGTTCGCTCAAGGTCGCGAAGGAGGGACCCTCTACAACACGATGCGGACGTGCGAAGTGCAAAGTGCGCCACTAGCGCCTCTATAGCCACACTGCCTCACATGCCCACGCCATCGTACAAAGCCTGTGACTGAGCTCGAGCCCGATCCCAAGCATGCGTGCGCGGGTGTTCTAGTGTGTAAGGTCCATAGTCCTTGGACTAGATAAGTAACTATTATAATACTCAACTGTTTTCATTTAAATCACAAAATCTTTTCTTCCATTTCCCATGTGGAACTATTCTTAAAAACTCCCAAAAAAGCTTTTTACAAAACTGTTAATATATTCTGTTATATTATATTTTAAAACATATTTTATAAAATCAATATTTTACAACGGGAAAAAAAAATTTAAAAAAAAAAAAAAAAACATTATATGTTAATGTGAACAACAGGAATTAATTCTTCCATTAACCATCCCAGCTGGTGCTTCCAAAACCGGTCATGTCATTTTTCATCCCAAGGGGGTCATATTAAAGCCACCCACCAACCTCGAAATTTGTTACATATGTGGCACATGTGTGAGATCTAAACCGTTAATCAGGTGGGCCACATGTCCTGCTCAGTCTGATCATCATGTGGGCCATGTGTATGATAGAATATGGACCATTGATGAATCCTTTCTTACCATCTAACCCAATAAAGTTAGAACAACCTGTAGTGCCAGATAAAGATAGTCTTAAATCACTTCCAGGTGAATCATGACAACGTGCTCAAGAGGTTGTAGGAAAGAGAGTGCCCACTTGCAAAGATCCAATCACCTTTTCTTTTAAGAGTATTTGTTCTCTCTCACCAACAAGACTATGAAATCCCTTTATTTTCCCTTCTCATGACATAAGAATCATATCCAAGAAAGTAAAAGCAAGTGTACTAGATTGCCTAGGATTAAAAAAAGAAGTCACTTAAATCAATCAAAAGCTGGTACACCATTAAAGTTACACGTGGCAATCCGACCGTCCATATAGTTGGCCCGACCGTATCATGGTACACATTAGAAACCACGTATTATACAATCATAGCAATCACTTTCTTCACTTTTCGTGCAACCGGGGAAATTGCAATGAAAAGATAATACTAACCATCTGATTTTTCACTTTGAATTTGTACCACTTAATACATTATTTTTAATTATGCATTTGACACCCATGAATTGAATGGTTAAGATTGCTTCATCATTACTCTTGATATTGAAATCTGATTGATCCTGCCTCACCTCTTGCTAGATGGAATACCTGTGATTTAATGAAAAACAAGAGAAAATATTACAGGTGCAAGTTAAGGTGGGAACCTTTGATGTCTAAGTCATGATATTGAGTCACAATATGCATAATAGAATCAGCACTTAAGAAATCCATAATCATCGAGTTTGATTGCTTGACTCAGTTATCTTATACATATGTATTAGCCTCATTTTACCCATAATAATTACTATGTTATTTTTACAATGCATTTGATGCCCATTAATTGAATGGTTAAGATCGCTTGATCAGTATAATTTTAGAGATGTGCTTCATCAAGAAGAGGACCACAATTTCGAAGAGTCTAGATAGCGATCTTTGTGACACATTTGAGGAGAATTGAGTCATTACCATTTTTGAAATGACGCTAAACTGACATAAGAATCTAGCCTTAGAATTCAATGGTCATCAATCACAAATATGACTAAGTACACACCAAGACGTGTAAAACTAAAAATAATGAAAAAAAGAAAGCAACCCTCATGGGCACAAGCATACACACCTGTCTTTGGGGCCGCATCCATCATTCATTGTTTGAGGTGGGTGGGGCCCACTAAACCATTCTAGGAGCCATGACTTTGGACAAACATCATTTCTGTTGTTGGAATGATCACGAGAAAGTTATAATGAAAGGACAGATGAATGAGGCCCACTCAGCCATTCCTCCATCTACATTAAAGGGGTGGACCCACTTTTGAAAACTGAGGACAAAGACCCTTGAAATGCACATTGACATTTCTTAACACGCACCTTTACCTTTCTTTCAATGACAAGGCCAAAACCGAGTTTGGTGGCTTCCATGAATTGGTGCCATTGATTTTCACACAAGCTGATGGTGACTTGTCGTCCCCTACTTTCCATACCTTTGAGAGTGGGATAGGCATCAGAGCACCCTTTTGACTCCAACTAAATACCAAAAATTAAAAATTAAAAAAAAAAGCCTTCAATAGTTTTACAATTACATTTCAACTTTATTCACTTTATTAAAAGTGACCATTATTGTTGTAGATATGGTCGTTGTTGTTATTGTTAGATAATTGATATCCACACCCAACTTGATTGATTTTCACACCCACTTTTTTTTTCACAAATTTAAAATATTCTACAACTGTACATAGATACATGTGTATCTATGAATATATGTAAATCCGAGAAGGCCGCGCAAAAGAGTAATTTAGTAAAAAATGCATGGTTTGTAAATTAGTTATGGTGTACTGCATTGGGTACCATTAATATGGACCACTTGGCTCAGTGATAAATGTTTTGCATTTTAAGACTTTAGTTCTGAATTCGAGTACATATCCATTTAGGATGTTGGTGGATGGTATTTTTTAATAATAATAATATCACTTTATATTGAGATGTTTCTGCTCATATAGGCCGATAGCAATGCCATTAGGTATGCCAACTTCCGATAATATATCAAACCATGTGAAATTGCAGTTGGTGTATTTCTTTCTTCTTCTTTTTTTCTTTTCTTTTGGTTTTTTTTTTTTTTCTTAATTTTTTTTTTTTTAAAATTTTTTATAGATGGCCGGACTATTTTCTTCCTTTCTTGAGCATCCTTTTCACCCGATAGGAAAAACCTACAGAAAAAGTAGGCGGGCTTGTCCACAACAGTTGTAGAGGTCCCAGACTAGCTGCATGTGGGCCCCACTGCGGTGTGTTTATGGCATGCCACTGTCCGGTAGGGTAGCCCAACTATGGGATGCCTTAAAAATCAGGTGATCCAATCATTTTGAAAGTTTTTGGGTGGTTGTCCTGAGCTTTCAATGGTGTAGCCACTTGATGATTGGATCATTTTGATTTTTGGGCATTCCATTTTTTCTGATAAAAAAATTATTATTGGACGGGTTGGATGCTATTCAAACACCAAATCTTGCAAGCTAATTACACAAAATTTCCATTTATAGTATTTTAGAAGCCCGTGCCACCACACACACACACACACACACACATATATATATATATAGAGCCGATTAGGTGTTACCCTGGTAACACCACAGTGAGTGTTACCCTTACTGTGTGGGGCCCACCTTGATGAATGTGTTATATATCCAGGCCGTCCATCTGTGTTTCCAGCTCATTTTAGGACATTATCTAAAAAATTCAGGTAGATTCAAGTCTTGGGTAGACCGAACCACTGGAAAAAAATAAAATGTGATGAATAACCGTTACAAACTTTTTATAGGCCATTTAAGCTGATCTTTGCATTTTCTCTTCATCCAGGTCCTTTTGACATTATAAAGGTTGGATGGCAAATAAAACATTATAGATTTGATTACGGTGGGCCATGGGAAGTTTTTGAATGGTTGGCATTCAATCACCACTGTTTCCTAAGGTATAGTCCACCAGAGATTTGGATGTGCTTAATTTTTTAGACCACATCCTAAAATGAGCTGAAGAAACAGATGGAGGGCGCGGATACACAACACATCATAAAGGTGGGCCCCATAGTAAGAATAACACCTAATCCTTTCCCATTATTAAGACGCGTAAATGAACATGACATAGATAAGGTATTAATAATGATAAATTAAAATGGTACCAAATATTCTACCATGAAATGGGTACCCTAATCAGAGCTAGTAAAAACTATATCAATGCTCTGTACTACTATAGTGTACTAAAATATATGAGGTACGCATTGCAATGTCACTTCATAGGCAATTAACGGTCCACATGCTAAGGACATTGGTACCATAATTACATGTGGAGTTCTTTCACGTTTCTCCCACCAAACTCTTGCTGCCTATTTTTCTTTCATTCACCTTTTTTGAAAAGAATAAAATAACTGTTTGGTACAAGTCTAACTCATTTTAGTTAATACTAATATGTATTAAAGATCTTTGTGTCAATACACGAATGAATTACAATAACAGTAATTATGTATTAGAAATCGATCAACTAGAATGAGATTTGGGTGTAATCTACCAAACGGGGCATAAGTATTAAATTAATGAAAATAAAAGCATTGTAGACTTTGGACAAATCTCCATGATGTCATTAGAAATAATAAATGGAGAATGATCACATCACATGGAGTCGATTCCATTGTTATGGTGGAGTTGAACAAAAGTGGGGCCCACATGTCTGTGTAGGTCATCCAAACCCGTCCAGCAGGCGTGCTTTGAAAAGTTGTTCCTGGGCCTAGCCAACCCTGGAAAATAATCAGATTGGTGCTGGGACTCAATGTGGTGGGTTGTATGGCATCTAATCTTTGAAGCTTTAGTGGGTCCACTTGAGCTTTTGATCTGATCATTTTTTAGGTGGTACCCTAAAATGAACTAGAAAAACAGATGGACGGCATGAATAAAACACATACATCACAGTGGGCCCCACAGCGCACGACACCACCTACTCACCACCTAATCTGCTTCAATTAATTATGTCCAGGAGTCTTATCAAGTTATTTGGAGTTGATAAGCAAATCTATTAAGATATGGTGACCAGAAACAAGAAAGCTTTATTTTATAATTATAAAAAGATTGCAGGAAACGTATATAAGATAAATGTGTATTGATGCTTATTAAAAGAATATCTCCAACTAATGTAATTAACTTTTTATGGATTGAATGAGAGTCGTTGTTATGGGTAGAAAAAGAAAAATGTGAGGCAAGCATGCACTTGGAAACTGTATTCATGACATCTGTATAATTCTAATTAAAATCTTTCAGATCGTGGGCTCCACTGTAGATAGGTTGACTTGACTATTTTAACCCCCAATCAAAGGACATATATTTATTGGCCCTGATCCAATGGGTGACCCCTGATGTAAAGTTTTTTTTTTTTTAAAAATAATTTAGGCAGTGTTGAAGATCTATACACAAGGAGCGTGTCAGAGGGAGCGGGCCATTTATTAAGTAGGGTGCAAGGAATGTGTAAGACAGCTGGTCATTTATTAGGTAAGGCTCAGATAACTTATACGAGGAAAAAAATAATAATAAATAAGCAACTAGAAAATAAATCCAACAAACACTCATATGTGTTACTTGTTGTATGAGTAGACTGTTGGGGATTTGATGGCAGAATCACACGGAGATAAATCTAAGATAGTAATCCAAGAGCACCAAGCAAACACAAGAGAATACAAAGATTTAACGTGAAAAATCCTTTCGGGAAAAAATCACAACACAAAATGATATATCTTCACTATGAAAGCAGAAATTACAGAGAGAAATGACTTATTAGACTTGAGCAATCCTCAAATCTCTCCCTTGCTCCACCCTTTTAGAAACCCTAGAACCCTTTTAGAAAGCCTTATAATCCCTTAGAATACTTCACAGTCCCGTATACATCCCTTTATAAAGCTTTAGAAAGAAATCAAAACAGAATAAGAAACCAAATTCGTAAAATTTGTGTTTTCGCATAAATTCTGCGCGAAACCTTCGATGTCATCGAACACCCTTTGATAACATCGAAGAACGACCAAAACTGTTCAGCAACCAGAGATGAAAATCCCAAAAATACTCGATGGCATCGAGCCCAGACTAAACAAATTTAAGACATGTGTCAGCAACAATATCCACCATGTCTTCAATCTTCAGACGTGTAGCTTTTTGTCCTCTTTTCTTATCACTGCCTCGCATCATAACTTCATCAATGCTTCTTGTGCACACTCCGTTCTTCTTTTACGCTATCACCAAGCCTAGAAAAGTTGAACTTCTCTGTAGGAACAATCTTAGTGAGCATGTCTGTTAGATTCACACTGGTGTGAATCTTCTCCAGTGTTATGCCTCATTCCTCAAACACCTGTCAGATAACATGGTAACAAACATCAATGTGTTTAATACAAGAGTGATAAACAGAATTTTTAGTCAAATTGATAGCGCTCTCGTTATTACAATTAACTGGCACGGCCTCCTGTTGAAGTCCCAACTGATTTATCATGCCTCTTAACCAGACATATTTCTTAAACGCTTCCGTCACTGTCATATATTCTGCTTCGGCCGTGAAAAGAGCCACCACAGACTGAAGCTTAGACATCCAACTAATTGCTCCACTCACCAGTACAAATGAGTATCGTGAAGTTGACTTTTTGAAATTCACAATGTCTGCATAGTCTGAATCTACATACCCTACCAACTTTGCCCATCTTTTTAAAACTTAAGGCGTAGTCTTTTGTACCTCAAATGTATTGAAGTAGTCATTTCACCGCTTCCTAATGTTGCTTGTTGGGGTTTGACATGTATCTGCTCATAACACCGACTGCTTGTGAAATATTTGGTCTCGTACAGACTATGACATACATTAAACTGCCAACCGCATTCGAATAAGGTATATGAAGCATAACTTGCTTTTCTTCATTTGATTTAGGACATTGTTCTGAGGAAACCTTGAAATAAGCTACGTGGGGAATGTTCACTGGCTTTGCATAGTCTATCCTATACTTGATCAGCACATTTCCAAGGTATTCTGCTTGTGATAACCTAAGCCTACTCCTCTTCCTGTTTTTATGAATATCTATGCCGAGAACCTTTTTTACACCCGCCAGATATTTCATTTTGAATGTCCCTAGTAAATGAGTCTTCAGTACGTTGATTTCAGACATATCATGACAGGCGATGAACATATCATCAACATATAATATTAGGATGATGAATTTGTCATCACTTAATGTCTTGTAATAGACACAGTGATCGTATTCATTCTGAGTAAATTTCTGACTCAACATGAAAGAATTAAATTTTTTATACCACTGCCTAAGTGATTATTTCAGTCCGTACAACGACCTCATTAACCCGTAAACCTTTTTCTCTGCCCCTTTAATTTCATAACCCTCTGGTGGCTTCACGTAGATCTGCTCTTCCAACTCCTCGTGTAAGAATGCAATTTTAACATCCATCTGTTCCACCTCGAGATCGTATTTGGCAATTAGCGTCAATACGAATATGATAGATACTTTTGCTTAACCACCGGCACGAATATCTTTCTGAAATCGATTCCTTTTCTTTAAGCATACCCTTTCGTTACCAGCATCGCTCTATATCTGTTTTGTTTTCTTTTGAATAACCACCTGCATCTGATCGCTTTTCGGCTCACTGGAAGCTCTACCAGCTCATATGTGTATTTTTGTGCAATGAATCTATAGTCACATTCTACTTTTTTCCATCAAGCTTATTAAGGGCCTCCTGAATAGTAGATGGGTCCCTCTCATCTGTAATGAGGCATATGCAATATTAAAGTAGTCCTTGTATCTTGTCGGTAACCTATGATTACACGGTGAGTTTTTTCTCACAGGTGGTCGTTCCACCTACTCCTATACCTCTGTCTGTCATCTGTCCCTGCCTGAGTATCATCTGTGTCAATCTGGACGTCCACAATTAATCTTTCAGGTTCCTCTAGCTCTTCCTGATCATTCTTGCGGAATAGGGACCTTTCATCGAATCTGACATCACGACTAGTGATGACCTTGCGTGTGACCTTGTCGAATAACATGTAACCTTTCACACCAATACCATGGCCAACAAAGATGTACTTTTTGGTTCTATGGTCGAGCTTATTTTTTTCAACCGACAGTACATGAGAGTAAGCATCACAACTAAATATACACAAATCTGAGTAGTCTAGCTTATGACCACTCCATACTTCCTCTGGAATTTTACATTCAATTGTCGTTGACGGGGATCAGTTCACCAAGTAGCAAGTCATGCTAACGGCCTCAGTCCATAGGTCTTTGCCCAATGCAGCATTACTTAACATGCATTAAGCCCTATCCAAGAGAGTTCGATTCATCCGCTCAGGCACACTGTTTTATTTGGACGTATGGCGCACTGTGTTATGCCTAATGATCCCTTCATCCTTGCGATATTCATTAAACTCAGTGGAAGTAAATTCTCCACCATTGTCAGTCCTTAAAACATTTATTTTCCGCCCTAATTATTTTTTCATCATTGCCTTCCATTGTTTGAATATGGTGAAAACTTCAGATTTACGTTTCATAAAGTAAACCTAAATTTTCCTATAGTAGTCGTCAATGAATGAAACAAACCATGACGACCCTCCAATGGAAACCTCTGGCGATGGCCCTCATACGTTAGAGTGCACATAATCGAACACTCTCTCATATACATGTTTTTCAATTTTAAATGATAATCTAGATTATTTACCATATATACAATACTCACGTATATCTATATCAAAATCTTAAAAGCTGAAATCAAACAATGATCAAATAACACCTTTATGCCTCGCTCGCTTATGTGGCTGTAATATCCCGAATTTTTGCCAACCTGGGATTAGACGTCCTTAGGTAATGGGTCGCTCCTAACACCTTATTAACCTGTCAGAACTGAATCCCACAGTCTAAAATCGCTTCTTAACCCATTTCCTTCACAAATCTCACTTTCACTACCTTATCCTTCACAAAGTAATTAAGTGCTAAACTAGATTAGCTACGAAATCCGCTTGATCCACTTTAAATACGATCTGCAAGACCAAAACTTGTAGAATCATTAATGCTACATTACCCTAAAATCTAGGATCAATCTCATTACCCGGCTGCCTCGGGAGCATCTCGAAACTCCGTACCAGATGTGGACCGCACGTCGGAAGTCTACTTAACATGAAGTTAAGGAATTAGGACCGCCTTGCTGGGCTTGACAACCATCTCGGAAATCAAATTCAGATAGTGTCCCAGTGCCATTTGCTTGATTCCGAGCGAGGAGTGTGAGAAACATGAAAATAATTCTAAAATAAATAAGGATTTATGAAATCTGGCATGCGATGCTTCCGCTGCGCGTGATCTGGGAATCCGACTAAAACGAAAACTTAACTCCACCTAAATCCAGAGTCTGTGATCTTAAGTCCAACCTTTGGCTCAAGGGGGCCCGCCAGAAGTCCTCCGTTGAGCTGAAACTGACTCGCTTTGGTTATAACCTAAGTATACCTTGACCTGAAGTCTATTTTGGTGTAGTTTTAGGTTATGTAAGGACCTTTAAACCCTCTCTATTTCAGCCATACGAATTGAGAAAAACCCTAAGAGAAAGGAGAGAAAAGAGAAAGAAAGTGTGGGAGATGTGGGAGAGTCTTCCTACCACTCTACCCTGCCGCTATACGTGTTCAACCACCTCGTTTTAATCGCTTTTACGGCGATTCCGGCGTCATTTCTAGGTAAGAAACCCTAACCTTAATTTGTTTTGGAATTTTGATAGTTGTAGGTTATGAAATAGCTAACCTATTTCGTTCTGTAGGTTGCCAAGCTGCCGTATACGAAGGTTTAGCAAACCTATTGAATTCGTTATGATTCTACAACAAAAGGTGTGGACTTTAGGTGTATAGGTTATGGTTTTCAACGATTTCAATATCAGATAATAATAGATTCATGATCTGCATGCAATTGTACATGTACAAAGTGCTGTTTGTTTTTCGTTTCGATTAAATACGAAGAATATGGAATTTTGTGTATTCTAGGTATTTGTAGAAAGTACCATATACGTATAAATTTTGAAAATGTCTTTGCTATGACTATTTGCTGTATAAACATATTATATATGTGTATAACACTTACTTGGCGAGAGGGTTTGCCCTAATACATGTTTTTGCTAATATACACTATGTATGTTAAAATAGTGTATTCTAAGTGTTTGTTGAAATGACTAAATAAATATGGATTTATGATTTATGCCTGCCAAATGTATTGAATGTAAGAACATGATTGATGTGTATACGACAACTCCTTGCTATAAGGATTTGTCCTATTCTGTGTTGAAATCAACATACGTCATGTATGTTGGAGTGGTGTAGTTTAAGTGTTTGCTAAAATGCTTGTGTGAGAAATTGTGTGACGAACTAAATTTAATAGAGTGTTGAGATAGGATTCTCAGCTACCTTAGAGATGTATATGATTTCCTCCATGTTGCTTGATTAATTTAACCCATTACTTATGAAATATATGTGTTTGTATTTCCTGTTTATATTGTGTTTTATAACATGCTTGAATTTCTTTGTATATTCTGCTTTATTCTACATGCTTCAGAATAAGGATTGATTGTGTTAGGGGCTATGATTATAATCCAGACAATTGGTAACGGGATTGAATTCGTGGCTGTGATTCATTTGCTACGTGAGATGTGTTCGACGAACCCGAGTCGTACTTCGGTTGGCGATAATGATTGGCCACACAAAGTACTTATGCGCTTCATATCGTTCAACTTGTTGTGCGCTCGAGCTAGCCGAGCTCGTCAAGCAACCCGATCTGTCTTATGTATGTTCACCATGTTTGGACGCCTCTGCTTGAACCTAGGGTACCAAACTTACCAGTGAAATCCCTTTAACCATGGTACCTCGATCCACTAAGACTCATGAGCCGGGCATGGTGGTATGGGATACTGTGGTCGAGCTGTCAACCTATGCTGGGGCCATGTGCCTCCCCGTAGTGTCCATTGAGCAACCAGACTCATGAGCCGATTATGGTGGTATGGGACACTACATTCGAGTTGTCGGCCTACACTGATTGGTGACGAGCCCTTTGTAGTGACCTCGAGCATACTCTGAATTTGCGGTAAGGCGACGAGTTTTACAGTGATGAATAGAGTATGAACTAGGCCTGTTCAATTTAGTGATGAAGCGTTAAAAAGGTGATGTGGGGAGTGGTGTAACGAATGCGTGTAACAGCCCTGGCAGCCTTTGCAGCGACCTAAAAACACACTATCGTATGAGATTAACTAGGACTGACGACCCTAGAATGGATCATGTTTGGGAATGATACAAGGGAGGTACCTTAGTTTCTCAATACTGCTGTTTGAAATGGACTAATAATAACTAGGTAATCATGCTCATCATCGCATTGCATGAGCCTGGAAGATGTGGAGCACTGAGGAATGCAAGCATGCCACGAACGTAAGATGGTGTCGCACGAGGGAGTGTGTGGTGAGGGCATGCATCATGACTGCATTCATACTTGCATTAATAAGAGAAGTTAGAAATGTGTGATTGTACTGCTTTATCATTACTGCTTGACTGATTTGATAACATGTTAACTTATGCTTTATTATTCCACTAAGTTGATCACTCACTCCCACGTTACGGGACGATGTTGTACACACCAACCAGACTTGTTTGAGTTTCAGATGATGGCGACGCTGCGAAGCAGAGCCGAACTTTTATGAGGATGAGGAGGATTCCTCCTTTATGCAATTTCAGGAGGCTTTATGTGAGTCGTGTCTTGATCGACGGGGTTACAGGGATGTTGACTAGAGGACCTTACACATTTGGTATATTTTAGAATTGTACTTGTAATTATTCAACCCGGTAATATTATCACACTCTGGAGACTCACCACAGTTATTATATTTTATATATCTATCACAGTTTTCCGCTTGCAATCTCACTTGTCTCTGGAGTATGATATGCTGTTTTAGCTTAATCTCACTCATGTTCAATGCATTAATACAGATAACATTCAGTCATCATTCATTTTGATGCATAAGTGATGCGTTGGAACTCGGGAGTTGAGTTTATGCTCGACCCCTGATTTTCAGGACGTTACGAGATGGTATCAAAGCATGATTTGGATTAAACCAGGCCTGGGTTATGGTAACACGACGCACTCTGACGCACTCTGAATTAGGAAGGGGGCGATAAAACCTAAAAACCATATTCGAATCTCAAGTTTCACCGACAGGTGAGACTATACGGTAATTTATAATTTAGTCCACAACGTATCTTTGGTCGTGTGAAACGACCTAAGTCGGCCGTCAGTTGATAGGTTTGAGTTGTTCCCTAGAAATGAATGCCCTTAGGTTGTGGGTCAACCATAACACCTTACACTTCATCTCAAAGCCTAGAACCCCTTTTTATCCAATTCCTTCAAAATCTCTCCTTGCACTACTTCATTCTTTAAATTTTTCTAAATCCTTTCATACCAGATATAAATTCTAACGTATAAATAATGAAGAATAATACTTAAACAAAAAGTTACTATAAATAGTAAATATATGTATAAATTGGACTTTTGACCATTCGAACTTTGGAATCTAAGTAAATGAGTTAGTTGGATAGATTAGCTCCTCCTACCCCAAAATCACATGCTACACATCACATAAACTCATTCTAGTTTGCAAATTGGCCCCAAAAATGCCTCAAATGGAGTTGGGGGCCACACTATGAAATTCGGAGGGACCCGGGACAGACCTGGGGTCCCATTGGCACCTTGGGAGGGTGGTGAACACCGCCCTACCGCGGAGGCACCGCGGCTGGTCCGGTGGACCACGGTCAGGATGGGCCGGGCTGGTCGGGCCGATGCTGGTCATGGTCGGCTCGACCCCTAGGCACGTGTGGTGCCTACCAAATTTTATGGAGGCCCCTTTTTCACGTCCGTTTTGCCCCCTCTCTCTCAACTACACCTTCAAGCTCTCATTTCTTTTTAAACTTGTTGTCCTCTCTCTCAAATCTGCCTCTCAATCGTCCGATCTATCATTTTCGATCACAACCCACCCATATCTATCGTTCACAGCCATCCCTACCTCCCTACCCTCTCCATTCACTCTCATTTGGGCTCTTACATGCCCCATTTGGAGCTCAAAAACGTGTAAGCTCCCTAACCCATCCTACCTTTCCATTTTTCATCTTCAATCACTGTCTTTTGGGCCTTCACAATCCCTGTTGAGGTTCAAACTCGTGGAGAACCAAAAACTCTAGCCCCCGTTTCCCCTTATCCTCATTTTCCATGGCTCTATCCGAGCATGTACGACCATTTTCTTGGAGACCTAATCATCCATACTGTTGTCTTGTAGTTTGCATGGGTTACCATCTTTTGATGTTTTTGTTTTCATGTTAATGGGTATAGTAGTTGGTAGAATGTTTTAGATGTTTGAGGACGTTTAGGGCCCGTTCGGCCAACTGCATTAGGTGAGTTAGGTGGATAAAATTGTATAAGTAACAATAAATGTATGTGTAAGGTATGGCCCCTAGATTGGGTGTATCCCATGTTTGGAATGTATGCAATGAAAAGTATATCCGGGGTTTTTCTATTACACTTAGAAATCCCTCATCCTAGGATTTGGAACTCCCATCTCACGCTTTCCCACACAAGACTCATTTTTCAAAGCCTATAAAATTAATCCCCACCCACCCTCCTACTAACCATGCCACTCCCAATCTCGAGGAGGGATTAGTAATGCAAGCCCATTAAATACAACTTAAGACCACTGGCCAAATAGGCACTTGGAGTTTTGGACCTAGAGTGGTACTCCTAGATTTCGACAGACATGACCGTATAGGAAATCCAACAAATTTATAATGTGAACCGTAGGACCCTCTTAGTTGGAATGAGCATATGTGAAATGCTCGAGTGTCAAGTATAGACAACTCAATTCCAATTAGACAACTTTGACCCTAAGTGATAAAACCCTTCCTTGTATTAGAAATGATGTGAAATCATTTAGCGTATGAGCATAGACTTTGGACTATACCTATGGATTTCCACTACTCCTAAATTAAGACTAAACTACCGGTTACATTAGAGAATGCCAAAGACCGATAGATGTAGCTAGGTCAAATCAATACACCTCTTTGATCTAGGTGGCGCAGCGAAAGCGTAGTGGACCTTACCCCACTGGCCCAGGATCGAAATTGTACTCGTTAAATACGAACATTATAGAAGCCCTAGCAAGTTCTACTATGAGAAACCGTTTTAAGATGATCTAGTAAGATTTGATTCACCATTTCCTTGGACATAGATAATAATAATGACTCTCTTAGACTAAGACCTAAAGGGCAACCTTAGACATAGACAATTTGAGCCTTTCAATGATGGACATTCCCTATGTTTCTAGAGTGATCGGACTACGGAGTTACTGAAATATACAACTGCGAAGTATTCGCGGCTTGACCCAATTCTTAATCCTAGGCGACTACCAACGGATTCACTGCTTGACCAAGTAGAAGACCAGGTGTCAGGCCCCAAACTCGGGGACGGGCTCACAAAATTCCCGATCGCCGAATCCGGCGCCGACAGCCTCCGTAGAACCCCATTCTCGGCTCCCGGTGCCCATTCGCCAGGTTCCGATCCTGGGATGCTACGAGGAGGATTTCTAATATCAGTTTGAATCGTAATAAGCATAACCAAATGCATAACCCACAAACAATAACCAAAAACTCCATCACATTTCCACTATGATCAAAAACTTTACAAGTACAATGAGTATAAAGGGAAATACAATGAGAATGGACAAAAAGCTCCAAAAGATCTGCTCTGCGCTCCTGCCTCAGCGCTGCTGCGTCCTCGCGTCACCTGCACGCAACGGTCGTGCATAAGCTTATAGAAAGCTTAGAGGGTGGTGAAAGTGTGTGCGCAAGGTAGTAATGCAGTATGCAGTGTCAGAGTAATGCGGAACATGCTGGTGAATCCATGAATACCACTAGCCGTACCAAGGCTATGCGATGCGAGGCATGAATGATGTTGGCCATACCAAGGCCATGCAATGCGAGATGCAACTCAAGCATACAAATCCTCATCTATATCCACATATCAATACAGCTCAAATCTGGGATATCACCGGGGTCTAGTATACTCTAAACCAGATTGCCGCCCCATCGCGCGTAATAAGGTAAGTGGAAGAGACCTCACTACCCGCCTGCCAATATCGGGCTCGGCTCGTCGATAGCGGACCCATTCCTCGAGCTGGTCAGACTCAGCCTAGCATTGCCCCCTCCTCTCGGGCTGGTAAGGCCGTACCCCCATCCAACCGACCACGACACAGTGGAGAGCGCGACCGTCTGGTAATCGGTACTCGGCGCTCATGCACCCACTAGGTTTAGACGTTGGAGCAACCTCTTGGTACCATAAGGGTTTAGGGACTTTCACCCAGGGATATCTATAGCACCCCATGTAGAACAAGATTTCCGGTATCCAATCCTGCTAACCACGATATGCCTGTGTAGGCTATGGCCCTGATGTCGCTAGGGCGTACAGTAACCACATCACACAATGCGAATGCATGAAACACACTATCCAATCATGCAGCAATCCCGCGCGTATCGTGCGCTCATGTAGGGCAACACCGTCTAACCGGGAGCCCCTAATCAACCTCCCGAAGGCATATGCTATGATCAGTCACTTCTCATGTCAAGCATACATATGATGCGTATGATCATGAATCATGGAACTATACTATACATGTTATAAAGTAATGAACTACTCTTGCAACGCAGATGGCCTAGACATGGACGGCCTACACACAACCAGTACGGGCCTATCAATGGCCCTAGGGAGAGTCATAATGCGGACATTTAACCACACTATACCTGCAATGTGGACGTCAAACCAACATCGCTCCCAAGGCATTATCTGTCGTAAACATCATTACATAAACCATTAAGGGATCACACATTACAATGGACCTTAGGTACATCCCATTGGGCTTTAAATACATCGAGGGCCGTGTCACATGGGCCTTATATTCATCAAGAGGGCCACATCAATGGGCCGCACCAATGGGCCTTAAGTGCATTGCAATGGGCCTAACCTCATGGATCATAAGTGCATCAAATGGCAACATCGAATGGGCCTCATATGTACATCGAATGGGCCCTAACCCATAGGCCCTAACACATCTCGATGGGCCTTAACCCCTAGGCCTTTAAGTATATCAGGTGGGCCTAATCATATGGGCCTCTTGCATATCAAGGTGGGCCTCAATAACGGCCACAAATGCATCAATATGGGACTAATCACATGGGCCTCTATAAATACAAGGGTGGGCCTCACTTAGACATCAAAGTGGGCCCACAGAAGGTTAGATCTGCCCCATTCTTAAGTCACGCCAAAAGTGATATTTCAAAATGGATAGTCGAATCGGACGCCACATGTACATCAAGGTGGGGTTCTCATGCGGGCCTACCAAAATGTATATTTATATACATATATATATATCCAATATAATATAGATATATAGTATATATATAATATATGTAAAATATAACATATATATATATATATATATATATATATATATATATATATATATATATATATATATAAGTATATATATACACTCACACGCACAGCACACGCACAACGCACACACACGCACGCACACCACCCCCACACCCACCGTCCACTGAACGGTGGGGAAACACAAACATTACAGGGGCTCCACCGTCCAGCGGACGGTGGAGTACAACACATACATCACCGTGGGCTCCCACGTGGGGCCCACCGTAATGTTTACATGCCATCCAACCCGTTCATAAGGTCACAAGACCTGGAAAGAAGGAAAAAAACAAATATCAGGTTGATCCAAAACGTCTATGGCCTCAAAAATTTCAATGGTAGGATTCAATTCACACTGTTTCTTGTGGTGTGGGCCACCTGAGTCTTGGATGCATCTGAAATTTGGAGGGGACCCGCATCAGGGGGTGACCCACCTTATGGACGGAGTGGATACACAAAATACATCATGGTGGGGCCCACGGCAAGGGCCGTGGGTTGGCCCTGTCTGTCCGCCCAACCAGCGCAGGCACTGCCTGCGCCCTCCTGACACAGCAGAGGCTATTGCCTCTCCTCTTCTTCTTTCCTTTCTTTTTTTTTTTTTTTTTTTTTTTTTTTGCAGAAATTTCCATGTGGGGCCCGCTGCTGGAGAATCTGCTCCGCCCATTGCATTCTTGGGCCCGGAATACATCAAAGGAGTCCAAAGTTTGAATTTTTTTGGTGTATAGGTGAGGTATGGTGGGCCTTAGAAGTTTTGAACGGTAAAATACACTGTTTTCTATGGTACGACCCGCCTGAGTATCAGATTTACGTCATTTTTCGGCTCAACGCTTAAAACCTGCTTGTGGAGAGGATGGACGGCGTGGATTGAACACATACAACAAGGTGGGGCCTAAATAAATGGGCCACCCCATAAGCATAACATGGAAGCAATTATATTTTTGTTTTTTTTTTTCCAGGAAAGAATCGTCCAGACGCTGGACGTTCTTGAGCTTTACGAATAGCATTATGTGGGCCCCGTTTATGTGGGCCACCACATGATATGGGGTGTGGGTTCAATACAAATAAGGTGGGCCCTACAAGTAGATGGTTCGGATAACATACACGCCTCATGGTAGGGTCCACAATACAAGAAGAGAGGGAGAAGGAGAGAGATAGAGAGAGAGATCGGTGAGTGAGTGGGAGCGCCCCGCCCCTATGGGCCCCTCATTCAAAAGTACATCAAGGTGGGTCCCACATTATGGACCCTTGATCAAACAAAATGCATGAAAAACCATGATCTAAGATCACCCACCGCTTCCTTCTTGCTCCCTCGGCTTGCCGGTCTCCTTGTGCTCCTCTTTGATGGTGAAGATGAGAAATGGAAGGCTAGGATGAGAGGTGAGAGGTTGGAGAGGTGGGTCACACTTGTGGCTTGGAAGGAAATGGGGAAGGGCTCATACGTATGGGGTTTTTCTTGCTTGGGGAATAGATTTGCAAATGAAGAGAGAGAGGGTGTTGTAAAGAGAGAGAGAGATGGGTGATGTTTGATGTGGTGGTGATGGGTGTAAGGCAACTTTTTGACTTTTGTGGCCAAATGTGTAAGAAAGGCATGGTGGTGTAAGAACTTTTTTGACTTTCGGGTTCTTTGGGGAAGAGTGTGAGTGATGTGTACTTGACCCTTGAGATTGATGGTTGATGGATTGATGGATTGATGGATTGATGTGACACATCGTAGAGATTCTCTTGGGTTTTGTAACGCGCGGTGTTTTCCTCGTACCGAACGCTGACCCACGTCTCTTGATCAGAGAGTCGGATCGGCGCGCGAGTCGCGGCATCGGAACCGCGGCGACGGTGCGGTCGCAAGGATACAAGTCTTAGGTTGAGTTGACTCGGGTTAATGGCGTATGAATCAAGGTCGTGCGCAGATACCGGTAAGGGTCGAAGGTTGCCGGAATTCAACCGGGAAGACCGCGAGAGTCTACGGAAGGGTACGGTCTAGGATACGGGTCTTACACCAGGATCTATCAGGACTAGGAAGGGATACGATGAGCCTTCTACCCTGGTCAACTAGATGATCGATGTATCGGGATCAAGCCCACTATAACCGTCTCTCCGTGTTGGTCAAACATTGAAAACAGCTATCTTACTCTAAATTGTTGGGAATCGTTGTCAAGACTTCAAATAGGGAAAGAAATCCATTGTAGCAAACCATCAGGATATAAGCAAGGGATAAAGAAATAAGTTTTAAGGAGGGTAGACTAAAATGAACCAGGTTAGTATATACCCTACCACGCGTAGAAACTCGAAACCAATAAAACTTAGGCAAAAGAAATAATTAAATCTTTCCTTATTACTCTTAGGCAATTTCGGGGACGAAATTTTATTTTAAGGAGGGTAGATTGTAACATCCCGGATTTTTTCCAACCTGGGATTAGACGTCCTTAGGCAATGGGTCGCTCCTAACACCTTATTAACCTGTCTGAACTGAATCTCACAGTCTAAAATCGCTTCTTAACCCATTTCCTTCACAAATCTCACTTTCACTACCTTATCTTTCACAAAGTAACTAAGTGTTAAACTAGATTAGCTACGAAATCCGCTTGATCCACTTTAAATACGATCTGCAAGACCCAAAACTTGTAGAATCATTGATGCTACATTACCCTAAAATCTAGGATCAATCTCATTACCCGGCTGCTCTCGGGAGCATCTCGAAACTCCGTATCAGATCTGGACCGCACGTCGGAAGTCCCATTAACACGAAGTTAAGGAATTAGGACTGCCTTGCTGGGCTTGACAACCATCTCGAAAATCAAATTCAGATAGTGTCCCAGTGCAATTCGCTTGAGTCCGGAGCGAGGAGTGTGAGAAACATGAAAATAATTTTAAAATAAATAAGGATTTATGAAATCTGGCATGTAACGCTTCCGCTGCGCGTGATCTCAGAATCCGACTAAAACGAAAACTTAACTCCACCTAAATCCAGAGTCTATGAGCTTAAGTCCGACCTTTGGCTCAAGGGGGCCCGTCAGAAGTCCTCCGTTGAGCTGAAAATGACTCACTTTGTGTTGAGGGTCAAATATTGCATATTAGACCCCAGTTATTACATGGATTTACGAACATGACATTGCTTAATGAAATATTTTAATCGTGTTTTTGTTGCAGGATGTAATTAGGAGCGTTGACTGAAAAAAGAGTATTAAAAGCGTGGATTTGATGCTCCAATGTCACCAAGGCAAGGGGCGGACTCCTAGGGATTGAGATTGATGATTTTACATGGCCGAGATCCGAGAAAATCGAGAAATTGAAGCTCAAGTGGCCTGGAAGTCAGCCAGAATGCAAGATCATAGGGTTTCCACCAACTGATCGGCTCCAAATTTCATACATTGCCTGAGGATCACAAATGAGCCGTGCACGTCAAATTTCAGCTCCTGAATCCATACAGAAGTGGGCCAACGGACAGATCAGCCCATAAATCAGTGAATTGGGGCCCGCCTGTTATCTGGATATGCTCTAAATTTGGTCTCAACCCTTCAATTTAAGTGGAAAAGTGGATGGACGGAGAAGATTTCTCTAAACATCACGATGGACCCAACCGGAGTTGGGTGTGTACGGTGCACAAGTGCACCGAATGTGCACCGTTTCCATGCATGATTCAAACAACGCCAGATCCCGTCTCTTTCAAAAACGGAAACTCCCATTTTTCTTGCGTAAACGGGTGTACAGAGCCATTTTGCGAAAGTCGGTGGGCCACCATCATGGCCCACATGATCAATCCACACCGTCTATCAGAAAGACCGAACTGATTTTCGCTAACCCAAGCATACTTGCGCGAGTCTGATCACAGTGGTGTTCGCGAGCTCTGGCCGAAAAGGGACCTCTGCAATACGAAACTGATGAACAATGTCCGGTTACGATGACTGTAGATTCACCACCTTGATCCATCTGTACGATCCAAGCCATCCAATGCACTCAGGAGGTAATTTCGACCAAACCCCTGATCATTTATATGCATCCATGCACAAGAATAAGAGCACAAAAACTGGACCTTTCGCCACATGTTGATCACGCAGTGGTCTACCCGAAACTCGGATCCACTTCAAATTTGGAACATTGGCCTAAACAGACCCTATAAGACCAATGAACGGCCCTGATCTTCTAGAAAACCATCATAGGTGGACCCCACAAGAGGTCAGTGAAACCAACTGCGTAACCCATACGGAAACGTCGTCCAATTTTCACGCCCCGTGTATGATCATAGTAGCGATCTGACGGGCAATCTGGTCCGTCCATATGGAGTCTAAGGTGGGGCCAACCGCTATCAAGGCGACACTTTCAAAGGTTATACGGTCAGCTCCCCAGAACGAATGTTGAAATGGGACTCTTCCGCCTTTTCTTCGGATGTTGTTGCAAAGTTACATCTCTACGCACGCCGCTGTCAAGGGATTCCATCCACCACCTCTTGGCTACTATAAAGGAAGCAGGAGAGAGGGGGATCTAATCTTGGCTCGGTTTGGGCTCAACGTGGAACGGGAGAGAAGGAGAAAGCTAGTAGTTTTTTTTTTTCTTTATTTTTTTTCTTTTCTTTTTATTTTGTTTTGTTTAAGGGATCCAACCCATTCATGTTGGGCTGAACCTCTTAGCTAGGGCTAAGAGGTGAAGCTTGTGGTGTGATGGGTGATCCCTACAGCTTTGATTCGTGTTGAACTAGATATTGATGCTAGTTTGATTTTAAAGGAATACTTCTAGTTTTTAATGGTTTGTTGTGACTGAAATTACAATAAGTCTGCGATAGCTTTGAGTATTTCTTTCCATTATTTGATTGTGAAGATAGGAAGCCCTGTTGTTCGCCATCGCCCCTTGGACATGGTGGAATGACAGAATCCTTCCTAACATTCATACATCTTTTGATTGGTTGTGGATTGGTTTAAGTTCTGTTGTTTACCTTGTCTCATGGGCATGGATTTGTGATGGAATCATATCTAATTCTTATACCTTTCATCTCTTTGGAAACTAGATCAACAAAAGTTCAGACTGTGCTTTAGTGATATATCTTCCAACTGGATGAAGATGGGACTCGAAGTCCAGTTGAGTTCATGAATCAAGCGTAGATCTCCCTGATCTCTACAAGTGGATCCTTGGCACCCTAGTTTCCTACCTTTGAATTCCACCAGTTTTAGATTATTATTTCACTATTATTTACTCATATTCACTTGATTTAGAATTCATCTTCTTCTAGCTCTAGTTCTGGTTGTTTTCAGATTTTGTACAGGTTTCAGTCCCTGTGGATTCGACCTCAGTCTCACTGAGTTTATTACTACATCACAACCCTATACTTGGGGAGTGAACACTTTGGTTATAACCTAAGTATACCTTGACCTGAAGTCTATTTTGGTGCAGTTTTAGGCTATATAAGGACCTTTAAACCCTCTCTATTTCAGCCATACGAATTTGAGAAAAACCCTAAGGAGAAAGGAGAGAAGAGAGAGAAAGTGTGGGAGATGTGGGAGAGTCTTCCTGCCACTCTACCATGCCGCTATACGTGTTCAACCACCTCGTTCTAATCGCTTTCCCGGCGATTCTGGCGTCATTGCTAGGTAAGAAACCCTAACCCTAATCTGTTTTGAGGTTTTGATAGTTGTAGGTTATGAAATAGCTAACCTATTTCGTTCTATAGGTTGCCAAACTGCCGTATACGAAGGTTTAGCAAACCTATCGAATTCGTTATGATACTACAACAAAAGGTGTGGACTTTAGGTGTATAGGTTATGGTTTTCAACGCTTTCAATTTTAGATAATGATAGATTCATGATCTACATGCAATTGCACATGTACAAAGTTCTGTCGGTTTTCCGTTTTGATTAAATACGAAGAATATGGAATTTTGTGTATTCTAGGTATTTGTAGAAAGTATCGTATACGTATAAATTTTGGAAATGTGTTTGACATGATTATTTGCTGTATGAACATATTATATATGTTTATAACACTTACTTGGCGAGAGGGTTCACCCTAATACATGTTTTTGCTAATATACACTATGTATGTTAAAATAGTGTATTCTAAGTGTTTGTTGAAATGACTAAATAAATATGGATTTATGATTTATGCCTGCCAAATGTATTGAATGTAAGAACATGATTAATGTGTATGCGAAAACTCCTTGCTATAAGGATTTGTCCTATTCTGTGTTGAAATCAACATACGTCATGTATGTTGGAGTGGTGTAGTTTAAGTGTTTGCTAAAATGCCTGTGTGAGAAATTGTATGACGAACTAAGTTTAATAGAGTATTGAGATAGGATTCTCAGCTACCTTAGAGATGTATATGATTTCCTCCATGTTGCTTGATTAATTTAACCGCTTACTTATGAAATATATGTGTTTGTATTTCCTGTTTATATTGTGCTTTATAACATGCTTTATAACATGCTTGAATTAATTTGTATATTCTGCTTTACTCTACATGCTTCAGAATAAGGATTGATTGTGTTTGGGGCTATGATTATAGTCCAGGCAATCGGTAATGGGATTGAATTCGTGGCTGTGATTCATTTGCCACGTGAGATGTGTTCGACGAACCCGAGTCGTACTTCGGTTGGCGATAGTGGTTGGCCACACGAAGTGCTTATGCGATTCATATCGTTCAACTTGTTGTGCGCTCGAGCTAGCCGAGCTCTTCAAGCAACCCGATCTGTCTTATGTATGTTCACCATGTTTGGACGCCTCTACTTGAACCTAGGGTACCAAACTTACCAGTGAAATCCTTTAACCATGGTACCTCGATCCGCTAAGACTCATGAGCTGGGCATGGTGGTATGGGACACCGTGGTCGAGCTGTCGGCCTACACTGGGACCACGTGCCTCCCCGTAGTGTCCATTGAGCAACCAGACTCGTGAGCCGATTATAGTGGTATGGGACACTATATTCGAGTTGTTGGCCTACACTGATTGGTGACGAGCCCTTTGTAGTGACCTCAAGCATACTATGAATTTGCAGTGAGGCGACGAGTTTTGCCGCAGTGAATAGAGTATGAACTAGGCCTGTATCAATTTAGTGATGAACCGTAAAAGGGTGATAGGGGAGTGGTGTAACGGTTCCGTGTAACAGCCCTGACAGCCCTTGCAGCGACCTAGCAACACACCATCGTATGAGATTAACTAGGACTGACGACCCTACAATGGATCATGTTTGGGAATGATACAAGGGAGGTACCTTAGTTTCCCAATACTGTTATTTGAAATGGACTAATAACAACTCGGTAATCATGCTCATCATCGCATTGCATGTGCCTGGAAGATGTGGAGCACTGAGGAATGCAAGCATGCCGCGAACGTAAGATGGTGTCGCATGAGGGAGTATGTGGTGAGGGCATGCATCATGACTGCATTCATACTTGAATTAACAAGAGTATTTAGAATTGTTTGATTGTACTGCTTTATCATTACTGCTTGACTGAATTGATAACATGTTAACCTATGCTTTATTGTTCCACTGAGTTGATCACTCACTCCCACGTTATGGGACGGTGTTGTACACACCAACCAGACTTGTTTGAGTTTCAGATGATGGCGATGCTGCGAAGCAGAGCCGGACTCTTATGAGGATGAGGAGGATTCCTCCTTTATGCAGTTTCAGGCGGGTTCCTGTAAGCCGTGTCCTGATCGACGGGCCTTTCTGGGATATTGACTAGATGACCTTACACAACTTGGTATAATTTAAAATTTTACTTGTAAATAGTTAAACTGGTAACATTATCACACTCTGGAGACTCACCACAGTTTTTATATTTTAAGTATCTATCACAGTCTTCCGCTTGCAAATTTAACTGTCTCTGGAGTATGATATGCTGTTTTGGTATAATCTCATTCATGTTTCAATGCTCTCATCATAATCATCATTATCTGTGTTGCATAAGTGATGCGTTGGAACTCGGGAGCTGAGCTTTGCTCGACCTCCGATTTTCAGGGCGTTACAACCTGCGTGGCTCACCACTGTTGTAGGGTGAGGTCCACCTGCTAGTGCAGGGTGTGGCCCACCTGTAGTTTTGCAGGACCTAAAACCAAGGCAGCCCCATAGTTTTTTTTTTTTTTTTTTGGTGAGGCCCAGATGAACTTTGGTGAGGCCCAAAGTCTGCTCCTTCTTTCACTGTTAGTGTGCACAGGTTTCTTCCCCTGCAGTGCAGTATTTCCAGCCCTGGTTTTAGCTCAAACACCGCACTCTTCTAGACAGTTTTTCGACCTGCATCGGCGCCTAGTGGTAGCATGGCAACAAGCGTTACTCTCAGCCCAAGGACGGTCTGAGCAGTGATGTTTTCACCCTGACTCTTGGGCCATTTTTAGCCTGATTTTGAGGCGTGCAGTAGCTCGACAGGGCCAAATTTGTAAGCTGTCCTAACCCAATTTCAGCTACTATCTGGGGCCATTTACATGCTACTGCTTGGCCCCAGAACGGGGCCATACTCAGGCTGTTTTGGCCTTGAAGCAGTGCTTGGATGCAGGCCATCTCCTTCTTCAAACAGAGCATGTTCTCGGTTCTGTGGATGGTTCTGTTAGTGGTTATTTTCAGCTATGATCCAGGTCCCGTTTGGTGGTTTGTTTGAGGCACGGGAGGGGCATGGTGGAGCTTAGTTCATGTTTATTTTAGAGCTTCAAAATAAAAGAAAGTTTTACCTGTTTCAGTCGGGTCCGACCTGAGCTTAGGTTGTCACGCACACACCCACAACCCTCACCTTCTTCCTCTCTTTTCTGTCACTTTCCTTTCTCTTTCACCTCTCAAGTGGTGTGGCTATGGCCTCACACTGACTCGGCTTGATCCGGTTTCTACGGATTGAGTTGGGGCAGTGTGCACTGAGCTCACCAAGAATGCTCTGTTTCCTCTCATTCTTTCTATTTTTCTCTTTCTTTTCTCAACTCTCTCTCCCTTGTGTGAAGTCTGAGAGGCTGAACCTTAGGGAGGGGAGAGATCCAGCGGTTGGGATTTACGAAGGTCGTCGGTTGACAGCCCCTATTTTCCTGAAATGGAACGTTCGGCATGCATTTCTTCGTTGCTTGGCTATTTTTGGCTGAGGAGAAGACCTCCGCACGCCCACAGCAGCACGACAGCACGACGGCAGCAGCACGGCAGCACGCCCTAGCTGGCAAGGGAACGTTGGTGACCTCCTGGGTAATTTGAAGTTGGCTTGCCCATCAAGCCAGCGGGTAGCTTCTCATCCCATGATCTTAACCGTCTGTGATGGGATGGACGGTTCAGTTCCATCTCTTTTGTTCCTATATGAAGATCTGTATCCCTATATGGTTTTGATATGCCGGCCCTTACGAACACAATGAACGGTTTGGATTGTTCGGAAAGCGGCCAAGGTGGGCCACTTTGAAGCTCAAAGATGGCTGATTCAAATGACGTGTTGACGGGAAGGTCTTGGAGAAATTTTATATTTGGTTTGGTCAAACACGGTTTGACTAGAAATGACCGTCCAGTGCTCACCGTGCATTAGAGTTTGGGGTGTACGTGCACCTGGCTTTGGGGCACATCACGGCTCTAGTGCTCGATCTGCTCCAATCAATTGTCTTGGGGGCCAGTCATAAAGGTCCCAGCCCAGTTTGGGGGAGGGCCGAGGCCCATGTGGCCAATTTCATACCATTCAGGGCCTCATTTTTGTCCATATGATGTGTTCCACTGGTCAGATGGGCACAGGGTTTCGATTCAATGGTGGAACAGATGTTTGAGGGGTTCTGAGTGCCTGGTTGGCCATAATTTATCGTGTTAAGGTGGCTAGTGGATGCATGGTGTCATTGTGTCTTAGAAATTTTATTC